>CAUYQV010150282.1:0-15004 GCA_963574575.1 Galagoides demidoff | reverse complement strand
GGTTTGAATCCCCAGCCCGGGCCCGCCAAACAACAATGATGGCTGCAACCAAAAAATGGCCGGGTGTTGTGGCGGGCGCCTGTGGTCCCAGCTACTTGGGAGGGGGAGGCAGGAGACTTGCTGGAGCCCAGGAGTTGGAGGTTGCTATGAGCTGTGATGCCATGGTACTCTACCCAGGGGGATAGCTTGAGGCTCTGTCTCAAAAAAAAAAAAAAAAAAAGAGTATCTTTAACACAGCAATAAGAAATAATGTATAAGCTGCGTGTGGTGGCTCACACTCATAATCCTAGCACTCTGGGAGGTCAAGGCGGGTGAATTACTTGAGCTCACAGGTTCAAGACCAGCCTGAGCAAGCGCGAGACCCTGTCTATAAAAATTAGCCAGGTGTTGTGGTGGGCACCTGTGGTCCCAGCTATTCGGGAGGCTGAGGCAAGAGAATTGCTTGAACCCAGGAGTTTGAGGTTGCTGTGAGCTATGATGCCACAGTATCTACCGAGGGTGATAAAGTGAAACTCTGTCTCTACCAAAAAAAAAAAAAAAAATTATCCTAAGTACAAGATAAACCAATAGATTTTTTTTTTTTTTGGAGACAGAGTCTTACTTTATGGCCCTTGGTAGAGTGCCGTGGTGTCATGACACAGCAACCTCCAACTCCTGGGCTTAGGCAATTTTCTTGCCTCCGCCTCACAAGTATTTGGGATTACAGGCACCCACCACAACACCCAGCTATTTTTTGTTGCAGTTTGTCTGAGGCCAAGTTTGAACCCACCACCTTCAGTACCTTCAGTATATGGGGCCGGTGCCCTACTCACTGAGCCACAGGCACCACCCAAATTAATAAATTTTAAAGTAACAACAAGAAATGAAAAATTGGGTCAAGCACAGTAGCTCACACCTGTATTCCTAGCATTCTGAGAGGTTAAGGCAGGTGGATAGCCTGAGCTAATGGGTTCGAGACCAGCCTGAGCAAAAGGGAGACCCCCATCTCTAAAAATAGCTGGGCACTGTGGCGGGCACCTGTAGTCCCAGCTACTTGAGAGGCCGAGGCAAGAGGATCACTTAAGCCCAAGAGTTTGAGGTTGCTGTGAGCAGTGGGACACCATGGCATTCTACCAAGGGTGACAAAGTGAGACTCTGTCTCAAAAAAATAAAATAAAATAAAGAAGCAATGAAGGGGCAGCACCTGTGGCTCAAAGAGTAGGGTGCCGGCCCCATGTACCAGAAGGTGGTGGGTTTGAACCCGGCTATGGCCAAAACTGCAAAAAAAAAAAAAAAAGAATAAATGAAAAATTCACTGTCACAGTTCCAGATTCAATATTGCCACTATCTTATAAAAAACTACTACTCATTGGGATGGCACCTGCAGCTCAGTGAGTAGGGCTCCCACCACATATACCGAGGTGGGTTCAAACTTGGCCTTGGCCAAACTGCAACAAAAAATAGCTGGCTGTTGTGGCTAGCATCTACAGTCTCACCTACTCAGGAAGGTGGCAGGTTCAAACCTGGCCCCGGCCAAATTGCAACCAAAAAAAAAAAAAAAAAATAGCTGGGTGTTGTGGCGAGGGCCTGTAGTCTTAGCTACTCGGGAGGCAGAGGCAAAAGAATCACCTAAGCCCAAGAGCTAGAGGTTGCTGTGAGCTGTTGACACCACAGCACTCTACCGAGATAAAGTGAGACTCTGTCTCTAAAAAAAAATAAAATAAAAATTGTAAAAATTAAAAACTACTACTTGTCAAATTTTGGTGTATCAAATATATCAAATCTTTGTATAAAAGAGTATCCAAAATTATCTAAAAGGGCTATGAGAATATTCCTCCCTACCCTATCCACATATCTATATAAAGCTGGATTTTATTCATATAACTTCAACCAAAATAAAATATTGCAACAGATGGAATGAAGCATTGAAGTGTTTTCTATTAGGCCAAACACAAGAGACTTGCAAAAATATAAAGCATTGCCACTCTTTTTGCTAAATATTTGTTTGGAAAACAGTTACATCTTTATTAAAACAATGTTGTTAACATGCAATCATTTTTTGTTTTGTTTTGTTTTTTCATAGAGACAGAGTTTCACTTTATTGCCCTAGTAGGTACGGTACCGTGGCGTCACACAGCTCACAGCAACCTCCAACTCCTGGGCTTAGGTGATTCTTTTGTCTCAACCTCCCAAGAAGCTGGGACTACAGGCACCTGCCACAATGCCCGGCTATTTTTTTTTTTTTTTTTTTTTTTTGGCAGTTAGGCCAGGGCCGGTTAGAACCCGCCATCCTTGATATATGGGATCGGCACTCTACCCACTGAGCCACAGGCGCCACCCTCATTTATTGTTTTTTTAAAATAAATTGTTTAGTTTGCTTTAATTTCTAACAGGAAAAATTTAATAGATAATCCACATAACCCCAAACTTTGCGACTTTTTTTTTTTTTTAAGACAGTCCTACTCTATCGCCCAGGATAGAGTGATAGGGCATTACAGCTCAAAGTCACCCTCAAACTCCTGGATTCCAGTGATCCACTTGCCTCAACCTCCTGAGTAGCTGGGACTAAACAGGCAACTGCCACAATGCCTGCCTAGTTTTTTCTGTTTTTAGTAGAGATGGGGGTCTCACTCCTGCTCAAGCTAGTGTCAAACTCCTAAGCTCAACCAATCCACTCACCTCAGACTCCCAGAGCGCCAAGATTACAGATGTAAACCATCACAACTGGCCTCTTTGGAATTATAAATAATTCATAGGAATGTAAGAGTCCGTAAAACTAAAAAGTTTGAAAACCTTAGGGTTTTTACTATTAATTTTTTTTGTCCTACAGAAAAATGAAAGGTACAAGGCACACTACCCAAAGTAAGTTATCCCAAATGATTTTCTAAGTTACTTAGTCGTCTTTCGTTTTTCTATTCCCTTGCTATGATACCATAGGTAACAACTTCATAATGATGATGCTGTCAATCTGCCTTTTTCACCTCTTCTAGGACACCAAAAAGCTAAGAAACAGCTCACTATGTACATGTGTAAATGGCTCTGAATAAGAATGTCCCTCTGTATAAAGTCCCCAGACTTTGTTATCCCTGTTTTGATTACTTAGATGTCATTTTTTATCATTTTCTAGTCTTTTTTACATTTTACGTACCTAAAGTCACAGATAAATAACCAAATAAACAGAGAATTATTAAGTACATTTTTAGATGTTCTTCTTTTCTACTGTCGTACATATTACCACTTACAAAGCTTTAGCAAGGCCTGCATCCAATGGTGTCTGGAACAAAATTTTAAGTGAAAAGAATAAAATGAAGTAATAGAGTTCCACTGTGCTTATTTCATGAAACAAAGAAAGACAATTTAAAAATTTGAGGGATACTGTGACAGAGAATACATCCAATTTGAAAGGCAGAACAGAAGAGTAAGGTACAGAGAAATGAGTCTGTATCTTTTAAGACAACAAAAACATAATAAAAATAAGAAAGATGGGGTTGTAGAGAGTTTTAAAGCCTAAGAATAAGTACCACCTACTAGTATCTTTTTTTTTTTTTTTTTTTTGGAGATAATCTCACTCAGTTGCCCTGGGGTTGAGTTCTGTGACGTTATAGCTCTCAGCAACCTCAAACTCTTGAGCTCAAGCACCCCTCTTGCCTCAGCTTCCCAAGTAGCTGGGACTACAGGCACCTGCCACAACATTGGGCTGTTTTTTTTTTTTTGATTAAATCATATCTGTGTACATTAATGCAATCATGGGGTACAGTGTGCTGGTTTTATATACAATTTGAAATATTTTCACCAAACTGGTTAACATAGCCTTCGTGGCATTTTCTTCATTATTGTGTTAAGACATTTACATTCTACATTTAGAAAGATTCACATGTACCCTTTGGGCTTTTTTTAGAGACAGGGTCTCACTCTTGCTCAGGCTAGTCTCAAATCCTAAACTCAAGCAATCTGCCAGCCTGGACCTCCCAGAGTGGTGGAATTACAGGTGTGAGCCACCACTCTGAGCTACCTACTGTTACCTTAACAGTTCATTCGGAGGACGTTAACAAAAAAAAAGAATTGAGAAAACAAAAGTACAATTACAAAACAAATATATTAGTGAATATCAAGCACAATGAATTGAAATACAAAGAGAATATTCAGAATTAAATAGGCTGATTAAATTTTTTCTACTGTACGTTTTGTACAGTTTTGAGGTGAGAATAAACATGAACTAATAAAGTATAGAAAAGAGGAAAAGGACAAAATAGAATAAGTAAAAACAAAAGATGATGGCTTGGCGCCCATAGCACAGTGGTTACTGCATCAGCCACACACACTGAGGGTGGCGGGTTCGAACCCAGCCCAGGCCAGCTAAACAACAGTGGACAACTGCAACAAAAAAAAAGCCGGGCACTGTGGCAGGCGCCTGCAGTCCCAGCTACTTGGGAGGCTGAGGCAAAAGAATCACTTAAGCCCAAGAGTTGGATGGAGGGTACTGTGAGCTGTGATGCTCCAGCACTCTACCCAGGGTGACAAAGTGAGATTCTGTCTCAAAAAAAAAAAGAAAGAAAGAAACAACCAATGAACATAGAGAAAATCAGGTAACTGAGTGAAGTTAACTATAAAAATAAGAAGCTAAAGAAATCTGAAGAAAAAGGTGAACAATAGCTAGATTTCTTTTTTACAACTAGGAAATGTAAGAAAAGAAAATGCTAAAAGGTAAACCTGGAAAATGGGAGTAGTACAATTTAAGAGTTAGCAATGATAGCCACCCAAAAAGAAAAAAATTATGATGTAGGAAAAGGTGGCACCTGTAGCTCAACAGGCTAAGGCATCAGCCACATACACCTGAGCTGGCAGGTTCGAATATGGACAGGGCCTCCCAAACAATGACAACCACCACAAAAAATAGCTGGGCGTTGTGGCAGGCACCTGTAGTCTCAGCTACTCGGGAAGCTGAGGCAAGAGAATTGCTTAAGCTCAGGAGTTGGAGATTGCTGTGAGCTGTGGTGCCACAGCACTCTACTGAGGGTGACATAGAAAGACCGTCTCCAAAAAAAAAAAGTAGGAAAAAAACAAAGAAAAGCAGATTGCAGAAATGCTGGATTTATTTCCTCAGAAAACTCAAAAGCAGATATCACGGAGTATAATTCATGTATACACAGTATATTCTATGGCAATAGAAAAACAAATCATGGGCACTAAAAAGCTGAATAGTCAATCTACTGTGAACAGTTAAACACAGGTACAGTATATGTTGTCAGAAAAGAAAAAGAGACACTTTTAGGAGTTTATACAAGTGTTTCCTCAAGAAAAGTAAACACATGACAGATTAGAGAAATGAATGAACAAGGTGGAGATAAAACGAAAATGCAAGCAACAAACTAAGGCATTTAAGGAGAATCCGAATAAGTACCAATTACAAAAAAGAAAATTATTTTGCTATCCAACATCACTAAAATTCCCATAAATTCCAAATACATTTTAAATACCGTCTTAAACAAAAACAAAGTAGCTTAAAATCTAAATCTTATTATCTATAAGCAATTATTTCAATTAAATGCCTAAATATGCACAAACGATTATTTCTTAGGTAGTCAACACTCAATATAAACAGTGTCTAAAATAACTGAATTTTAAAGATTTACCAGTTATTTATGCAAACAGCACTTAAGAAAAAATATGATTTCCACATTTGTACTTATTTTGAGATTTTTATATATGAAGTTTGCAATAGCTTCAACTCAAATGACAAGGAGACTTCATAACTTAATCCAATTTGAATTAGTTCTAAAAACTCATAACCTTCAATAAACAGAGCATTATGTGCAGTATTTTAGTAAATGCTTTGGGAGTACTCTATATTTGCCAACTTGATCTAAGAAAACCCACAAGTACCAAAAATATCCAAAATTTTAAGCTATTTTAAAATATTTTAACTGTTTCTTTTAAATCTTTTCAAACTTTTGTTACATTTTAAATAAGCATCAAAAATATAATTTGACCATGTATAAAACTTAAAATTTGTTAAGTTAATAAATAATTCAGTGCTAAATTAACAGATTTCTAAGTAAACCACAAATTATGCCTTGTTGAGAAAAAACGGAACGAAAGACAACTGCACAGGTGAACACCTCACTTTTAAAAATGTTGTCTGCATCTAAATATATTCTTGCCCAAGAAACTGAAGAGCTGTATTTTAAAACAGGTTTAATCGTCATTTTCAAGTGCTATAATATTTTCTTGTATAAAATTTACTAACAAAGAGAACCACCTTTGCAAAGTTATAATTCTCTGTAAAAGACTTGCTCTATTAGGGCTTTGCTGCTTTGAGGCCAAGTATAAACCTTATAAGGAAAGTGAAGTTCAGTGCCATTTATTTTGTTCCGTTCTTTCAGATGCCCAAGAACAACTTCTTTCCCTGACTAATGATACGTTCCAAAATCATAAAGTAGATCAGTTATGCATTTTAAATCCCTTGATAAAGCTCGTTCAACTTAACAGGAATTTCTTTATGGTTCACAAATCTTACCAACGATGGGGGGGAAAAAATCTCCAGAGACCATGCTGGGGGTGGGGGGAGGAGGTGTCAAAACAACATATGTAATAAATAAGTAATAAATAATTTAAATATTCCCTTTTTGAAAGGTACTTGATAAGTCGTAAAGAACGTATTTACTTGTGAAATAATTTTATGTTGATCTTTAAAACCTACCTTTTTCTCTTTGAACTAAAGAAAGTCAACTCTTTCCCTGGGTTTCCGGTAATTACTTGAGGTAGCATAGGCAAACTAAACATTTTGAAGGATGTACTTAAGATATATCTACTAACAGGACACCATATTTCTTTAATATTTTAAATAAAAGTACAGTATTCCCTTTCACCTACCTCTACCACAAAAGTACTGGGGTAAAACTAAACTCTTTAAAAAGAATAAAACGCTAAAAAAAACAGCTTGAGTTTGCTACTACCAGAACTAGTTTGATCTATGAAGCCTGCCATTGGTCCAGAAGTGTTTGTACCTCTGACTGCTGGAATGTCTGCCATGCTTCACGAATGAATTCCTACCCCCACATGAGGAACCTATCACTTATTAAGGACAACAGACCAAAAACACTCCGGCCAACGCAAAAATGTAAACACCAGACTATTCAAAAAGCACAGTCACATTCAGTATGATTCCCATGAAAATCGTTTTAGGCGTTTACTTTTCTTAGTCTGCACATAAGTCTGTGCGTGTGCACAGAAGTCCTAACAAACTACTTAACTACAGGTATGTTTTTAAATTACACTTTTCTTTTTACCCATAATCCTTATTCCCTCCCTTTTTTCCCCAATGGATTAGTTATGAGACAAGTCTAGCAGATACATGCTTTCAATTAATTAACCAAACAAGTAAGAAGTTATAAACGTCTAAAAACACGTTACCACACACTTAAAGAAACGTATTACCCACTCTGAAAAACAACTAAGAACGGCGAAGTTTTTTGCTTCCAAAGTCCAACGAAATATCCAATCCAATAAGCGTTAGAAATATAAAAAAAAAAAAACCCTATATACGAGTAACACTGAAACCAAAATAATCGGTATCCATATAAACAAATGTGGCTGCCATCTCAATTAATAGCAAAATAATCGCCTGCCGCATCGACCTTTCTTCCAAAACAATTCAGCAAACTAAACACACAATGTTTTATGTTCTGGAAAGCTAAAACTTCAGTACCTTGTGCCAAACAAAGGCACTCTTTCTTCGGTTTGCTGAAAACTTTTGATCCCACCGCATTCTAAAAACCTCTTCCCAGACAACCACGGTGCAGACGGTGGAACGGGGAGGGAAAAAACAATTCGATTTAGCACCCCAAATACTGTCCACTTAGGAGAAAAGGAGAATTCAGAGCAACTTCGGGAAAAACGAAAGACACTAACTTATCACCCTTTTCCGGCCCAAGAACTTTGTAACTAACTTCTAGACACTTTTCGTGAAAATTACCTTTCGGTCAGACGGTGTCTGGGGCCAGCTTTTTCAAAGCTTCGCTTGCCATGATTTCCTCCCCGTCATCAGTCACTCGGGTACCGCCGAATCTTTCCCCGTGAGAGCGGATGTGGAGTGGCCTCCCGCGGCAGACGAGGAGGTGGCTCCGGTGGGGGCTGGGACGCGGACTGCCTTCCTGGTGTCGAGTTGTGCAGGAGTTTCCCAGTCCCAACTAGGATCTCCGCCGAAAAAAAACTTTTCACTCGTGACACCGCCCGGAATCGCCGAGCGAAACTCACTTCCTGCCTTGAGAAGCAGCAGGATCCAGCTCCGTCCAGGGGAACCCGGAAAACCAGCTCCGCGCGCGCCGGGAAGGGGGGCGGGAGGGGGTGTCCGCCGAGAGCCCCCGGCTGCGTGCGAGCAGCGCGCCCCGCACACCGGCCGGCGGGGGAGCTCGGCCGGCGGGGACCAAGACGCCGCGGGAGCGCTCGGCGAGCCTCGGCCGCGCTAGGCCGCCACCTCCTCCTCCTCTCCGCCGCCCCCAGAGCCGGGCGGCGGGGTTATTGTCTCGGTAGCGCCTGCCGCGCCCTTCGCCCGCGTCGGCGCCGCCGCAGCCGCCCGGAGCCCAAGGGCCGGGCAGGCTCGATGGCGGCCCCCTCCCCAGGCCGTCCGTCGGGCCGTCCGTTCTTCCGTCCGTCCCTCTCCGCCTTCCCTACTCGCCCTCGAACCCTCTTCTCCTCCCTCTCCCGTTTTCCCGCCGCCGTCCCTCCGCTGTCTCCCTCGTTCTTCCCCAGCGGCGGCGACTCCCCCGAGAACTGCAGGGGGTGGGGGCAGGCGGCAGCTCGGTCTCCTCAGGAGCTCGCGGGGCCGCGGCAGGGGCCGAGGCTGCGTCCCGCGCCGCCGCGCCACATTCACTCGAGCGAGAGGCTGCGAGGGGAGGGGAGGGAGAGAGAGAAGAGAAAGGAGGAGGAACGGGGCTGGGGCGGAGGGAAGCTACAGCCTCACAGGCCGCGGCGGCCACAGCGCCACCGCCCCGCCGGCGAGGGGGGAAGAGGCTGCGCGCGGCGGCTCCACGGCGGGGGCGGGGCGGCCTCCTGCCTGCTTCCCCACAGCCGCCAACAGCCGGGCTGGAGGCCGGCGCGAGCCAGTCAGCGCGCGGGGGCGGCCCGGGCCGACGTCGGCGGCGGCGGCTGGGGGTGGCGGGGGGCGACGGGCCAAGGGCCGTGGGGGAGGGGCCGGCGGCGGCCGCGGTTTCGCGTGCGAGGCGCTGCGTGAGGCCCGCTCTGGCCCAGGCCCCCGGAGGCCTGCCTGCCCGGCCCCAGCCCGCTGCTCGACCCCGCACACACCCGCTCCTGAGCGCCCGAGGTGGGGCTGCCGACCCTCGCGGCCCCGCGCCCGGCCCAGGAGACGTAGAGCCCACGGGCCTCCGCCGCCCTGGCCGATTGAGTTTCTTCCTACGACAGTAATCGGTGCAAAGGAGTTGTTCAAGTCCAGCCCCGATTTTAAGGCAGCAGGTATCTCTTTCAGCTGCAGCGCCCCAACTTCCTCTAATGGCACGCTCAGGTTGCAGGAAACCGCTGCGGCAGCTTGGCTGAGCTTCCCACGCCGGCCCTTTGAGCTTGCTCGCACAGCAGTGCAGCTCCGAGTCTCAGCCTCGCACCGGCGGAGAAACAAAGCTGGCGCTGAGAGGGCGAAAATGGCCCGCGAAATTGCCTCAAGATAGTGCCTTTGTTAGAGAAAACACTGGATACCCTCCGAGTGCAGCGCAGGCTTCCAACCCCAGAGGTTTCTGTGGTGCAGTCGTTGTTTTGCGCCGGTCCTAATAATTCAGCCTGGCAGGGTTTGCGTTTATTGAGGAGAGAGACTCAAGCATTCTGTCAACACATATGGCATAGAAAGTCTAACCATAACATTGCACAGTTTTTTGCAGTTACTACTTTAAATATGTTAACAGACAAGATGACAGCCTTGCTTTACCCGGAGAAGGAATATAGCAAAGCATCCTCCACCCTCATTCTGTGTTGTATTTAACTGTGTACAGTGTTGATCATTAGCCTCTGGGTCCCTGAAGTCACTGCTTCAGTTATTCCATCTGTATTCCAGAGATAACTGTTTATTACCAAGTTTAAATAAAGAGCTTTGTGCCCTACAGATAATTGTGGGCTGACACCCAAAGGAAGGAATTCGTAAAGTCCGTCAAAGAATTATTTACCAAAGTGAGTTGTACACTAGTGACACACTTGAAAAAACCTCCAAAGATATTCGAGTCATTTCGTTAGGGTTGGAGCATTTTAACTATTTTTAGAACTGCTGGAATTAGTACAAGTACTAACTAGTTCCCTAGCATAGAGCAGAAGTTGAAGATTGACAGATAGTACTGAAGTGTTCAGGTATATTCGGTGCTGAATTGGAGGTAAGAGCATTAACTGGAAGCTAGGAAACAGTAAGCAGGTATACTGGTAAAAGCTGGCTATCTATTTTATGTGTCTATGAATCTTAACTGTTGCATGAAAAACTAAAATTAGCATATTGTACAAGCTGTTCTTAATCATCCCACGAAAATTGTCTTCTTCCACTTTCAAAAACAGGTTTGAATCTGGTCAGAACTTAGTGACATAGCCCTGAACTGAAAGGATCACTCTCCTAAATCATCTCAGGATGGAATATCTCCCGCACCAGTATGAAGCCATCTGGATTTTTTTTTTTTTTTTTTTTTTAGAGACAGAGTCTCACTTTGTCGCCCTGGGTAGAGAGTGCTGTAGCATCACAGCTCACAGCAACCTCCCGCTCTTGGGCTTAGGCGATTCTCTTGCCTCAGCCTCTGGAGTAGCTGGGACCACAGGCGCCTGCTACAACACCCAGCTACTTTTTGTTGTGGTTTGGCCAGGCTGGATTCAAACCTACCACCCTCAGTATATGGGGCTGTCGCCCTACTCACTGAGCCACAGGCACCTCCCAATAACCTGGATTCTGTGTTGCATCTTGTCTCAGTTTGATTCAAGAATCCTTTAAACATGGTACCATAGATTCCAGTAAACCTACCCCTCTCCTCCAAGCCTGAATAAGTAGGACAAAACCACTTCTTGTAGGCTAAGACTTGCCTTGGTCCCATCCTTTATTTATTTACTCATACTCAGGACCAATTCAGGCTAGAAAAGTCCCTATAACCAAAACCCTTTCTTCAACTAAACTGAAATTCTGCCATTAGAGTTTTATCCCTTTAAGTAGTTTATTTCTCTAGCACAAAACCATAATCCTGGAAATGGAAATATTTTAAGCCTTATTAGTCATTTATACCTAATTCATCAGATTTTTTTCCCTAAAGCAGCTTTAGACAGAAGGGAAAAATGGAACTAACATTTGCCGAGGCTGAGTAGATACATGAGGGAACTGTGTTCTCATTCCTTAGAGCAATATATAGAGAGTAGGAGAGTATGGGCAATAAAATGACTTCCATTGGATAAGATAAGTCCTGCTTACTCATACTATGAGAATGAGCGCCCCAACACTGGCCTTAAAGAGGATAGAAGCCAGGATGCACTAGGCAATGTAGTTGACCCTTAAACAACATGAGGGATAGGTGTATTGACCCCCCCAGGTGTATAACTTTTGGTTCCCCCAAAACTGAATTACTAATAAGGCTACTATTGATTAGAAGCTTTACCCCAAAATAGTCAATTAACGCACATTTTGTATGTTATAGGTATTGTCATATTAAAGTAAGCTAGAGAAAAGATAGTGTTGCTAAGAAAATCATAAGGTGGGGGGCATGGTGGATGGCACCTAGCACTCTGGGAGGACAAGACAGGTGGATTGCCCGAGCTCACAGGCTCCAGACCAGCCTGAGCCAGAGCGAAACCTTGTCTCTAAAAACAGCCGGGCATTGTGGCAGGCACCTGTAACCCCAGCTACTGAAGAGGCTGAGTTAAGAGAATCCCTTGAGTCCAAGAGTTTGAGGTTGCTGTGAGCTATGACACCACAGCATTCTAGCGAGGGCGGCAAAGTGAGACTGTCTCAAGAAAAAAAAAATCATAAAGGGCCTAGTGTGATGGCTCACGCCTGTAATCCTAACACTCTGGGAGCCAAGGGAGGTCACCAGAGCTCAGGAGTTCAAGACCAATCTCATCTCTACTTAAAAAAGAAAAAAAAAAAAAAATAGTTGGGCTTTGTGGCAGGTGCCTGTCGTCCCAACTACTTGGGAGGCTGAGACAAGAAGATTGTTTGAGCCCAAGCGTTTGAGGTTGCTGTGAGCTATGATGACACCCTGGCACTCTACCCAGGACTATCCATTGAGACTCTGTCTCCAAAAAAAAGAAAGAAAGAAAATCATAAGGAAGAGAGCATATTATACATTCACAGTATTATATTGTATTTTTCAGTACAGTAAGTTTAGTATGTTTACAAGATGAATCATCTATCTAAAATGGCAGGCAACTGCAGCTGTAAATTTCAAGCTACAGTACATGTCAAGCAATTCAGCTTTTCCTTATAATGTCCCAACTTCTCTGTGCTTCTTGGAAGTACTTCCAGCATCACTAGTGGCACTTTGAGTGGGTCCTATGGTGTTATTCAGAGTTTATGGTATTGGACTTAAACACAATGAAAAATATGCACGAACTGTGAGAGATCACTTTTAACTATAATACAGAATTTACTGGAGAGATGAACTGCTCATGTGGAGATGATTGGCATTACACAGCATTTAAGTGGATACTTGAGACACTTAAGCTCACTGAATAGCAACAGAAGGTAGCTACAAAATACTATGGTGGTATGGGGAGAGGGAGGGAAGGGGACTGATGGGTGGAGGAGGGAAGTTGGTGGGTCCACACCTATGGTGCATCTTACAAGGGTACATGTGAAATTCACTAAATGTAGAACATAAATTCTTAACACAATAACTAAGAAAATGCTGTGAAGGCTATGTTAACCAGTTTGATGAAAATATTTCAAATTGTATATAAAACCAGCACATTGTACCCCATGATTGCATTAATGTACACAGCTGATATAATAAAAAAATTATAATGGTACAATATATACTACAGTTAATGTTATACAGTTATGATTTAATATTGCATCTTTACATTTGTTCATATTTGTCTCCACTGCAAAAGGTACCATGTAAGTTTTGTTTGTCTGCAGGTTTTTTCAAATTGGTGCAAATCTCAAAAAAATTCCCATACAGGAATCCACACAGTTAAAACCTAAGTCATTCAAGGGTCAACTGGAGTTACCGATTTTGTCAAATATTTCTTTAATATGCCCTTTATAAAATACCCTCCTAAGAATGCTGCATTTGTGCTCACACAGAAGGGTAAAATGGCAGCTATCTGATCAGGGTATTCAGTAATAAGAAATAGTGATTTATGGCTCAGCACCTATGGCTTAAGCAGCTAAGGCGCCGGACACATATACCTGAGCTGGTGGATTTGAATACAGCCCAGGCCTGCCAAACAAAGACAGCTACAACTAAAAAACAGCTGGGCGTCATGGCAGGCACCTGTAGTTGCAGCTACTTGGGAGGCAGAGGCAGGAGAATCACTTGAACCCAGGAGTTGGAGATTGCTATAAGCTGTTATGCCACAGCACTCTACCCAGGGCAACAGCTTGAGGCTCTGTCTCGAAAAAAAAAAAAAAAGAGAGAGAGAAAGAAAAAGAAATAGTGATTCATGTTTGTTATTCATCACTGACTATTTAGTTCTAACTCATATGAGCAGCATGCACAGATATAGACAAATCTTCCATTCGTTCCACAAGGCTTTCCTATTCTGTGCTTACAGATTAGTTTCCTTTGAAAATCCTCCTATAGGACGTTGAACTAAGATTTACTTAACTTTTCAATTATGATTAAAAGGGGAACTAAAACCCTACCTTAAACAAGGCTGCCTAGCTGTGATTCTGTAATGATTAATTGAATTTGAAGACTACCTTAGAGAGTAAGCTAATAAATGTTTATAGATAATATAGCTTCATCTTCCCTGTTGCAATACCTTAAATCAGTGGTTCTTGACCTTCCTAATGCCACGATCTATTTTCATTGTTACAAAGGTGTCCCGACCCACAGGTTGAGAACTGCTGCATCTAAATGATTCTCTGAAAGGCAGGAAATCTTTTCTTTGGGATTCTCCTTTTCTATGACTGGTCTCAGGAAAGAAATTACTGTCTGTTAAAGATAAGCTACTTCATCTGATGGAAAGCCTAAGGCCTTAAGCATTCCAGGGAATGTACATAGCATCATCCATCAAGGACAAAAGTGCTCTGAGAGCCTGACCACTATTTTAAAAAGGATCCCCCTGTCATTTTCCCCATGCCAGCCAAGACATTGTGCGGAAGTCTCCCTTTGAAGAGAAAAGATAGCAGAGGCCAAGGAAAAGTTGGGGATGATAACTTCTCTCTTCTCTTCTTCTCTCCTTTCTCAAACACTGGTAAAGAATTGGTTACCTAAAAACAAAATTTTTATCAGAGTAGCATTTGGAAAAAAATGAATCTTTGGGCTATAACAGGGTTCGATGCAAAGAAGTCTAGAAGCATTGAATCAGTTAAGTCAAAATGCACTGTAACATGTATTTTTAATGGGACTTGACTTCCCTATTTTCACTTTCACCTTAGGAAGTGAAATTGATGAAGAGGGCAGGAAAGGTTGGCAAGTCTGTGAGAAAGAGATGCTCTAACTCAAAAAAGACAGTGTACTCAAAAACCAATATTAATGGTTTCATAGTACTTTAGGAAAGGAATCACCTCTCCCAAAACATGTTTCTACCTTTGAAGCATATTTTCAGTAATATTTTTTGAATCATAAGTCTGCCTCTGTTTGTGAAAAGTTTTCTGAAACGTTCTGAAGTCTTTTTACCCTGGTATATGCTTGACAATCTTTTTTTGTCTATCCTATACATTTTGTAAGCTATCAAAGTTAAATTTCTTTCAGGTTTTTTTTTTTTTTTTTTTTTTTGAGACGGAGCCTCAAGCTATCCCCCTGGATAGAGTGCCATGGCATCACAGCTCATAGCAACCTCCAACTCCTGGGCTCAAGCGAGTCTCCTGCCTCCGCCTCCCAAGTAGCTGGGA
>CAUYQV010150281.1:0-21258 GCA_963574575.1 Galagoides demidoff | reverse complement strand
TGTGGTCCCAGCTACTTGGGAGGCGGAGGCAGGAGACTCACTTGAACCCAGGAGTTGGAGGTTGCTATGAGCTGTGATGCCATGGCACTCTACCCAGGGGGATAGCTTGAGGCTCCGTCTCAAAAAAAAAAAAAAAAAGATATCTTTTGGTTCTCGTTTACCTACCTAGAACACTTCCCCCACAGCTCATCCTTGTCACCTGGCTCCTTTGAAGCTTAATATGCTAATCACTTCCTATAGTAAGTCTTCTGTGATAGACACATTCTATCCTAAATGTATTGGGTACCCTTCCGTTGTGCTCCCATAACCCCTGTTTTCCTAATCAAATTTCCTTTCATACCACGTTGTAGCTACTTCAACACTTTTATTCTCCCATCACACCTTTGCACAGGAGGAATTACAGTTACGCACTATATAATGACATTTCAGTCAATGACACAGTACACAAGTGTCTAATGGCAGTCTCAGGATTATAATGCCATGTTTTTACTGTATTTTTTCTGTTTAGTTATGTTAAGATATACAAATAATTCTCATTGTGTTACAGCTGCCTACAGTACTCAGTACAGTAATGTCCTATATAGGTTTGTAGCCTAGGATCAATACCATATAGCCTAGACTTGTTGTAGATTTTGCCACATAGTTTATGTAAGCACAATATGTGATGTTTGCACAACAAAGAAATTCCTTAACAATATGTGTCACAGAACATATCCCAGTTGATAAGTGATTTGTAATTATATATTGTTTTCATATGTGTAATCTGATTGCCTAGAATAATAATACAAGGCACAGGATGGATGCTCCTTTGGTATTATAAGTAATTATGAGTAGAAAGGTAAGAAAGAGGGTGAAAGCAAAGGTTAGGATGCAAGCATTAACAGTATAAGCTCCATAGTTAACCATTTCCCTATATTGGCCATGCCCTTAAGTTGACCTAATTTTCACAGATTGGACATGTATGTATCAGTACAGTAAGCACAGTTCCTTATGTTGACCACCTCGAAATGTTGACCAGTTTGTCATAGTCCCTTGGGTGGTCAACATACAGAGATTGTATTGTACTTTGTGGGTTGACATGATGTCAGTTATGTATAAAGAGGTCAGCTATTAGAAGTCCACAGAAATCAGCCCTAAGAGCAATAATACCACTATGCCTAACCCAGCACCTTCTGTATATAACAAGATGGGATCAAAACAAGGCTTGGCTGGGAGTCTCATGAAAGTTCTCCTGAAAGATTCAAGTACTCACTCTTCTATTAACTAGCTAGATAACCACTTTTTAAAGCTTAACTTCCTCACTTATAAAGGATTAACTAGGAACATTTTTAATGTCTTTTTACAAACTTCCAGTCTATGCCACAACAGCCCACTTGCCAAACATTTTTCACGCCACTGACTTAGTACATGCTTTTTTTCCTTCAGATTCTTGGTTCTACTTTCTGGTAAATACTTATATATTCTTCAAGTCTTGTTTTAAGTATCATCTTCTCTGAGAAACTTTCTAATTTATCCTTAAGCTAAGCTAATCCTTCCTCCACTTAGCATTATCACACAAATGCAGACATGCTTTTGTTAGTTCTCCCCACATTACAACCCTTTCTACAATGTGATTGCATCTATAATACTTTGTACACATCAAAATTATGACTAAAGATGTCTAGATTCTAATAGTGGCAGAGTAGCTTATGTGAGACTAACCCCCAGTTGGTAACAATTCCATGCTCTGGAGAAATAACTTTAAACAACTGTTTGAAGACTCTGCAAAGGAAGCAAATGCAAGCAGAAACTGGAGATGATTTAAACCTTGAAAGACAGGACCATTCATGACTGAGATCCACAATTATTTTCATTTTACCCTGAAGACATTCTCCAGTTCAGGTGACAAGAAACTTCTCAGGTAGAGTTCAAGCAGAAAGCTCCAGTCATATTGGCCTGAGTGGTTGAACAAAAGAATTTAAGGAAAACAGCAGCTGGAATGCTGAAAGAGCTGAACAGAAATACAAGCCACTCCAAACCAAATTTGAATTCAAATTCTACCAAATTACAGGGCTGTGGTAAACATCTCAGGATTTCTATTGAAACTTCAAAAGAGCTACATCCTAGCAGGAAAGACTGGTGAAGACTAAGGGATTCACCCTAGAACTAAGAGTCAATCCAAACTAGATGCCAGCCCCCCAACAAAGCATACAATGAAGTCTTGGAAAGGTCAAAGTGCTATAATAGTAACTTAATTTCTTGCTAAAATAAAACTAAATTGTCTTAGAGAAAGATAACAGAATGCAGAGTCCCTATAACATATTATTTCAAATATCCAGGATATAATAAAATTATAGCCAAGTGTGTGGGCTCATGCCTGAAATCCTCATGCTGGGAGGCTTAGGCAACTGGATTGCTTCAGTTCAGGAGTTTCAACAAGAGTGAGACCCCATCTCTACTTAAAAAAAAAAAAAATAGAAAAACTAGCTGGGTGCGGTGGTACACATATGTAGTCCTAGGTACTCAGGAGGTTGAGGCAAGAGGATCACTTGAGGCCAAAAGTTTGAGGTTACTGTGAGTTAAGATGGTACCACAGCACTCTCTCAAACAAAAGAAACGAAAATTATTAGAAGAAACTATAAAAACTGGCATGCAGTCAAAAAAACAATTAGTCAGTAGAAAGAGATCTACAAATGGCCACAAATATTAATCAGGGTTCTCTAAAGAGACAAAACAGTAGGAGAAATGAGATAGAGTTAGAGATAGAAGGAAAGAGAGATGGAGATGCAGGAGATTGCTACATAAAGAAGACTTGTTACAAGGAATTAACTTACATAATTATGCAGACCAGCAAGTTATAAGATCCACAGGGTGAGATGGAATGTGGAAAACCCAGGAAAGCCATGCTGGGTCCAAAATCCTGAGAACCAGGACGGTTGATGGGGGTACTTCCAGTTTAAAGGCCATGAGGCACAGAAGAGTCAAGATTTCAGTTCAAATTTAAATATAGGAAAACCCTGATAGTCTACTTCAAATACCATCAAGTAGAAATAATTCTCTCTTGTTCAAAGAAGTACCAGTCTTTTTGTTCTATTCAGGCTTCCAACTGATGGAATGAATCCCCAAGAGTACTATGGAGGGCCATCTGCTTTACTTGTATATTGATTTAAATGTTAGTCTCATCTAAAAATACTTTTAGACATACCCAGAATAATGTTTGATCAAATATCTGAGTACCCAATATCAACTTGAATTGATACATAAAATTAATCATCACAGATCCAGAAAATGAATTCAGCAGATAAATGGTTATCTTTTTTTTTTTTTTTTTTTTTTTTTTTTGCAGTTTTTGGCCGGGGGCTGGGTTTGAACCACCACTTCTGTATATGGGGCTGGCATCCTACTCCTTTGAGCCACAGGTGCCACCCCTAAAGAGTTATCTTTTAAGGTGATAAATGCTTTCTAAGTTACCGTCTAAATAGATTAATAAGCAAAGAGTTGTGGAATTTTGGGAGAGATATGTTAACTCTAAAAAATGAATAAAGGAAATCCCAAAACAGTAAAACATAATATTAGAAGTAAAGATTTATTTGGAGATTAGACAATACAATAAAAGGGATTGGTGAACTTGAAATAATGTCAAGAGGAATCATCCAGCTCAAAACACAGAGAGAAAATATATTTGAAAGGACAGCCTTGTTAATGAATTAACTAAGAAGAAAAGATAAACTATGAAACAGAAAGTGAGAAATAAACTCACAGCACATAATTGCCCCTTTTGAAAAGAAACCTTACAACACAGCTGCTCCTTAATATACCTGAGGCTTAAATTGCTTTTGAGAGACTTAAAAAAAAAAAAATAGCCTTAAAGAACCCTGAACAGACAGCAGGGGTGTGAGCTCTCTGCTTGAGTTCCTGCCAGACCAGATTGCAAGGACCTCTGACACTATCCTCACAGAAAAGAGGGGGGAGGGGAAGCACACACGACAGTCTCACAGGTTTTTTTTTCTCTCAATTGACTGCAATCTCTTCTTTTCTTTGACTTTACCCACTAATAAAATCCCCAAATCCCTTACCCTGTCTGTGCTCACACTTTTCCTTTCTTTCTTTTGTGTTATGCCCTTCTCACTTTGGGGAAGTAAAATAAACTTTCTTTCTTTATAACTATTCTAATCTTTAAAGTAAAATAAACATTTCTTACTATTTTAATCTTTGTGTGAGCAATCTTTCTCAGCCCATGGCATGAGTCCCCACTTTAACAACATTGAAAAAGAAAACTTTATAAAGTTTGATGATCTGTGAGAAAATGGTATACACAGAAGCTAAAGGGAAGATAGAGAGAATGGGCCAAAAAAAAATACTGATGAAATTATAAAATCACCCTTTACAAATTAATGAAGAAGTGCAATGTGAGAACAGTCATAAGGATGTAAATTTTGTAAAGGCGTATGAATAGCTAAAAATAATGATAAGAAGCACTATGCCCTTTTTTGCTTTCCTATAATTGTTGCTCAGGAGTGACACATGATGGTAGTAAAGTTTCTTAATTTTTCTCAGAGACAACATCAACTCTGTTAAACCAAAGCCTAGTTTTTGAGATACGGGATCTTCCAGGCCCTGCTTTCTGGTGGAACAACTGATGCATCCAGACCAGCCACCCATATTGAGGAAATGACTCAACTGGTATTTTGACCCTCACTTATGAACCAACTCTCCAAAGAAGACAATTTCTATACCTCCATTGTTCTGCCCCCAACACAGCCAATTAGCAGACCCAATTTCCTGGCCTTTTGCCTGCCAAAGTCTCTTTCAAAATCCTTTCTTCCAAATTTTTTCAAAGACAGATTTGAGAAATTCTTCCCATCTCCTAGCATGGGGTCTGCAATATTAAACCCTTTCTTTGTTGTAACACCTGCTGATTCATTGTATTGGCTTTCTCTTGAGCAGTGGGCAATGAACCTGGTTGGGTTGGTAATGTTATGCCCAAAAATTCTCCCAGGTGACCTCCAGCAAACAGTCCAAGACACATCCGATGTAAGAAGCAAGAGGTGAGTTTTATTCAGGTCCTGGGAAGCCCGGACTCTCCTGGCACACAAGCCAAGGACGAGCCTTCAGGCCCGGGCCAAGCCCGAGCCTGGACTCTCCTGGCATACACACCAAGGAAGAGTCTCGAACCCGGCGTGGAGGAAGTTTTTATGGGGTATAGAAAGCAAGAAGGGTAGGAGGGTACGAGTACACTTTTCATTGGTGGTTAGTGATTTCACTAGTAAAGAAGGATTTGGATTGGTACAGGGGATTTCTTACTGGGGCTAGAGGTAGTGTAGCCTAATTAGGTAGTTGAAGGAGAATACCTGAATTTCAGTAGAAACCTATTAACTTATTATGGGAGCTGTTCAAGGGACTTAAACTCTTTACCTATTATGGTGGTATGGCATCTGTCTGCCTAAGGTGTCTCAATAAGCAGCTTAATGTCTGTTCTCGCAGGTGTGGGGGAAGGCAGCAGGGAGTGGCCCTGCGGTTTAACAGAGCTTATGCAGTAAATGACAAAATGGTGCTGGTCTGGCCCTTTCACTGAAGAAAAAATAAAATATGTCAACTAAGTATCCAGCAAAACTGTATTTCAAAAATAGGCTGAGCATGGTGGCTCATGCTTATAATTCCAGACCTTTGGGAGGCAGAGGTAGGAACATTGCTTGAGGTCAGGAGTTTGAGACCAGCCTAGGCAACACATCAAGACCTCCTTGCTAAAAAAACCCAACAAAAATACATCTGGGTGAGGTGGCTTATACCTGTAATCCTAGCACTCTGGAAGGCCAGGGTGGGTGGATTGCTTGAGCTCAGGAGTTCAAGATCACCCTGAGCAAGACCCTGTCTTTTTAGTAGACTCTGTCTCTACTAAAAATAGAAAAACTAGCTGGTGTGGTGGTGGGAGTCTATAGTCCAGCTACTGGGAAGGCTGAGACAAGAGTTTGAGGTTGCTGTGAGCTATGATGTTAGAACACTCTAGCCTGGACAACAAGCAAGATTCTGTCTTAAAAAAAAAAAAAGGAAGAAGAAGAAAAGAAAATGAAAGTCGAAGGCTGAATGCAGTGACTCATGCCTGTAATCCCAGCACTTGGGAAGCGGAGGCAGGTGGATTGCTTGAGCTCACAGGTTCAAGACCAGGCTGAGCCAGAGCAAGACCTCATCTCTGAAAATAGCTGGGTGTTGTGGCAGGTGCCTGTAGTCCCAGCTACTTGGGAGGCTGAGGCAAGAGAATCGCTTAAGCCGAGGAGTTTGAAATTTCTGTGAGCTATGATGCCACAGCACTCTACCCAGGGTGTCGAAGATCTATTCAAGTGAGTGGTTTCACCTGTACTATTTTGGAGCTTGATTTATTTGAAACTTAAGTCAAAATAACTTCTTACTCCTCCCTGAAAATTTACATTGTATTTCATGTGGAGAAGAGGGGGGAGGCAGAATTTGGATTGTGGGGATGGTGTGTGAATGTGCAGAACGGAGAAGCAAGCCACACACAAATACACAGAGAAGCTTTCTCCTTAAAGAAAGCCTCCCCCCCAACCCCCATGAAGAAGGGAGTCATCACCCACATCACACAACACTTAGAATTCTGTTCTTTAGGGAATAGTGGCTGGATCAAGCCAGGTCAGACCTCTTGTTTGGGAAGCCGAGCTGTGAGTGATCAATGAGGAACTGTTAAGGTCACTTCTGGATTTCATTAGAAGTTACCCCTCTTCTTCAATTTTAGGCCTTGACATAGAACAGCTAACTTGAAGTCATTCCAAGTTATAACATTAAAATAAACAACTTCCAACGAAGTTAAATGTTGGTGCCAAAAAAGTCTCAAGATAAAAGGACAATCTTTTTGGCTTGAATATTTCATTTTATAAAATGAAAAACTCACTAACTTGTTCTTATTTTTCTCGTTTCTACAAGAACCGCTAAAAACCTTGGACAGAGCTGCAGACCACCAGTGTTTGGGAATCATCTGGGTGGAAGCTGTCTGGCAGCCCGTGGCTCACTCATTTTTTCTTTCAATAAGGAGCAGACGTGCTTGCTGGTGGGGGGACTTGCTCCTTGCACATGTTGGCTGTCCTGTGGTTGTCAGCAAGGGCCCAAACGACTAGGTGTGTAGAGGACGCCAAGAGCCAGAAGACCTCTGAGCAAGATGATTTACAGCTGGGAGGGTGGACCCTCAGGCCATTCATCCACAGGTGTTCCTTGTGGAAGACTTGAGCACGGAGTCATTTGTTAATTACTCCACAGTCCCATTGAGACTGCGTTATACAGTCTCAATAAAAGGCTAGCAGTTGCTGGGGGATGGGGGGCGCGCAAAGAAGGGCCAGCCTGCCTGCAACAAGCTTGTACTTCTCATCCGTGTGACGCCTGATTCCTTCCTGCTGTGTTCGAGACTTAGGGCCATAGTGGCCCGAGGGGTCGCCACGCGGGTCTACTTTGTCTAGGCAAGGACTAAGGACTCGGGTGTCTAGACGCGAGCTCCGCCACGGCCTGGGGTGCCCCAGCTTGGGACCCGGGCAGCGGAGGCTTCCTGTTTTGAGGATGGCCCCCGCAGGATAAAGTGGAAAGGGCCGCGACACCAGGGGTGGCAGTGTGATTGGTTTTGCTTGCTAGGCTTTCTTTTTCTCCAGGTGCTTTATGTGGACACAGGGAAAGGGGCCTCGCTCTATACATTGGGGGAACAGAGAGCAGGCCTCTCCCCGTCCTCAGAGCGGCGACACCCTTCTGCAGTCCGGTCAGTCCACGGCTTCCCCTCCCAGGCCTACACGGACAGCGGGCGAGCACCCACCACCATGCGGTTACAGCTGCGCACACCTTGCCGCCGCTGCAAACGGCCAGTTCTCAAGGCGCCGGCGCGCGCTAAGATAACCCTACAGAGGTAAGTTCTGTTTCAGCGGCCGCTGGAGGGTGAAAGGCTACCCGGAGGTGCGGGACGCAAGAACCGAGGGGAGAGGCCTGCGCCATGGAGCGGCCTTCCATTGGCTCGCCTCGCTCCGCCCTTGGTTCCGATTGGCTGGAGGCCGGGAGCACGCGCTGAGCACGCTCCCGCACACCGTGCGGTGTTCGGTCCAGGACAGCGACGCAGCCAATGGGAGTGGTCTGGGAGGCGGGACTCCAGGGTTCCGGCCTCCCAGGGCGCGGGTGAGTTGGTAAACAGATCCGGAGCGCGTGCTGGCAATCATTGCAGCGACAAGCGCGCGGAGGCTGCTGGACGGTGACCGTGGATCCCAGCTTCTTGCAGCTGGGTAAGGCTGCCGCCCGCCGGCCCACTGCATGCCCAGGAGCTGTCTGGATGTGGCCAGAGCGGGCTCAACCCCGGCCTTTTCCCCTCTTGCGTCTCTCAATTGACAGCGTGGCTTTCTCTTGGCGAGTTTTACTGTGTCAGGGCGCCCTAGGCGCGCCTCAGGTGCGGGGTGGGAGCTCTGCAGAGTCTCCCATCTCTGTGCCCTTCTCAGACTGCTAGTTCTGCTTCGGGGAGGGGATGATGGGCCGCGTGCGGAGCCTCGGGTTCCTGGAACTTGCCCAGAAGCCCCTGTGCTCCGTTGCCCGCTGCCTGTGCTTCTTGGTCACCAATACAGCTTTCTGGCCTCACCTTCTCACGATAATGTTTTTCTTCACTCCAAGACCCTCTTGCAGTGTGTTTGGAGCTCGAACTGTCCCAGGCTGCAGGGTTGTTCGAGAAGTTTGACATGCTTAGCTAGCACCAGCTGTTGGATTTTGAATGAACTTGAGAAAGGGGACCCGTCGTGGTCCTTTGCTTTCGCTTTTTCTTGGTCCCTCCTCCTTCTGCAAACACTGGGGCTCTTAGGGCTCAATCGCCTAAACTTAAGCCTTTCCCTGGCTCACTCCTACTCATGGCACAGAGGCAACAGCCCTCTCTGCCAAACCTAGGCCAGTTCTTCCATGTGCTTTGGGTGATGAGGAATGCTGCAGGGCCAGGACTGGGTTTTGGGACATTTGGGTGAGCCATGCTTGCTTCTTGAAGAGTGAGAAGCTTTTGTGCAACCTCCCAGCCTGAGTCCAGCCTGCAGCCTGTAGAATAACTTGGGCCTTGGGTCTACGTGACCGGATTGAGGAGCTGGTCATGCCAGGTCTACCTCCTTGCCAAAGGATTTGAGGACACATTGATGCTAGCCTGCCAGTTGTCATGCCATGAATGAGTGAGTGGGTCGCTGGCAGGAGGGCTATTGGGAGATGTCTCTTTTGAGGAGGGGCTTTCTGAAAAGAGACAAAAATGGGGATTGATGGGTCACAGGAGCAGCATCTTTAAGGCTTAGGTGGCGGCTCTGAGTGTTTTGTTCAGGGGTGCAAATAGTGCAGACAATGTAGAATTGTTATTTTTGGCCTAATTTCAGGCTTCTCAAAGGACAAGTGAACCAGCCAGCCTGTGCATCTCTCTGAGCCACTGTGTCACCTAAGACAGGGTTTCTCAGCCTTTGGACTGTCTACATTTTATACCCATAATTCTTTGTTGTAGGGGACCTGACCTGTGCACTGTAGGATATGTAGCAGGATCCCAGGCTTCTAGCCATTAGACTAGTACCACCCCACCCACACCTGCTGTTGTGACAATCAAAAGTGTCTCCAGATATAGCCAGATGTCTATTAGAGGGCACAATCACCCTTGGCTGAGAACCACTGAGGTAGGATTCTAACAAGGGTCACCCATGCTGCCAGGGGCCCCCCTGGGTAGGCAGAGAGTAGTTAAGCCCCCTGCCTTAATCTGGTGGTAGAAGCCGTGCAGATTGAGCTTTAAAGGAACTTACCTGTGCGCCTGGGACAGAGGCAAAACCTGCCAGTAGAGAGAAATAAGAGGTAGAAACCCTGGACACTGTCCCTGCTATATGAGTGCAGTCACCGGAATGGGTTGGGGGTGCTGAAGAAGTAGAAGACTGGGATTTACATGTGAAATACGTCTGGACCAATTTTTATTTATTTTATGACAGAGTCTCACTTTCTCCCCCCCACCTCAAGTGCTGTGATGTCATAGCTCACAGCAACCTCAGACTCCTGGGCTCAAGCTGTTCTCTTGCCTCAGCCTCCTGAGTAGCTGGGACTACAAGCACCTGCCCCAACACCTGGCTATTTTTAGACACGGGGGTCTTGCTCTAGCTGAGGCTGGTCTTGAATTTGTGAGCTCAGGTGATCTGTTCACCTCAGCCTCCCAGACTGCTAGGATTACAGGCTGAGCCACCGTGCCCAGCCGTGGACCAGTTTTTAAATAATGAACAGACAAGTTTAAGCTGTCTGAAGTTGGCAGAGAGACCAACTTAGTTATCCACAAGTGGCTGTTCCAAGGTGGTGCTTTCTCATCCTCACTTTTTTCTCAGACCTCCTCTTATGTCTTGTGAGGTGAGATGAGGCCAGGCCTGCGTCTGCAGGGAGTGAGTGGCTGCATTTTAAACACACATGTACATTATTTACATGTACTACCTGCCCCCCAAGCCGAGGATAACGGTACAGCATGGATACGTCTAAGATTTGCAGAATTCCTTTCTAGTCGATTGACAAATGTATGTCAAAGAGTACGCCAGTTTTTTTTCTTTTTTCCTTTGGTCAGCCTGTTCGCCAGAGTCTTTTTGTGTGTCTGCAAAGAAAGGCTTTACTTCCAAGGCTGGATTTTTGCCTTCAATGTAATCCAGAATTCATGGCCCATATTTCTAAGCCCCAAACTGTTGGGCATGCAGAAAAGCCAGAACCCAGTGATTATTGGAAAAACATCCCACATCTCTACTGTACATTTCCCTTTCTTGTGCTTAATTATTGATCTGTGAGGATGTATCAGGGTTTTCCCACAATACTCCTTGGTCGTCTAGGGGGTCTTCCGGGTGTCCTTTGTAGCCTACAGAGAAAGGGCATCAGGAAAGGGCACTTCTCCTTTCTCAAAGGGAAGCTTAAGGAAGGCTATTATTGGGAAGCTCAAAACTTGGCAGGATAATTTTCCATCAAGAAGCATGGACCCTGAGTCATTATCTTTGTCAGTTGAAATAAGAGCTGTGTGCAAAATTAGACAGGGATATTTACATAGACGGTTGTCTTGATTTGACGGTGTGGAAATAGTTCTGGCATTTCTGTTAAACAGCAGCCAGGGCCTTTGGAAAGGGGAGCTGGTGGGAGTGGAGGAGTTCAGGGGTCTTGCTCTTTCTGGAATTACATGTGTGGGAGAAATGGGAGCCCCGGGAGGTGGTTTATGAGCAGTGAGGGCAGCTTCAGTCCTCAAGGGGAGGCATAGATTCAAAAGACTCTAATGCAGGTAGAATTTATGGACTAATTGGTTGGACACAGGGCTGAGATTTCTAGTGGGGGGCGGAGCAGGAATCTGTTGTTATTACTGAAAACGGCATTTAGGCTTGGGGGAGGATGGTGATGTTAGCTTTAGACATGGTGGGGTTAGGTGCCTGCGGGACTGCTTTTCCCATCCTTTTTTATTAAGCTAATTTGCACACACTGAATCTACCCTTTTCTGATGTGCAGTTTGACAGACGCATGTAGTCATGTAAGTCCCACCACAATAAAGGTACTGAACAATTCCATCACCCTCTAAAATTCCCCTGATGCCCTTTATAGTTGCCCATAGGACTCTGATGGGGTGTGTATGTGTGTAATTTGATTTGTTCTAGAAATGGTTTAGATGGCTGAGAGGTTCTACCTGGCATAAGACTGGAGAGGCAGATAGCGGGGAGGACGGAGGATGGGCCTGGGCACCTCACACTGTGGAGTAGGTGGAGGGAGATCAGGCCCACTAGGGGGAGGGGTGAGAGGGAGCTTCAGGGAAATATGGGGGGCCAGCAGGTCGGGGGGCGGGCTGAGGAGGCCCACTGGATTGAGCTACAGAGGGGCCAGGCTGCGTGTGTTGAGGAAGCAGGAAAGATACAAGTGTGTGCTGTGTCTTTGGGAGACCATGTTGGCCATAGCAAGGGGCTGAGGGGAAGCACAGTCAGCAGGAGAGCTGAGGGTGGGTTTGTGGGCTTGGGAGGAAGGCTTTCATGAGAGGAGAGAGCGAAGGCTACAGAGAAAAATAGGTCAGGGGCAAGGTCCTTGTAGAGGAAGGAGGAGGGGGATGGTTGGTGTGGGAGGAGATGGGACCAGGAGGAGATGGGGTGGGAAAGAAAGGCTGGGGAAGGGCCTGAGAGGTGGGGCCAAGAATTTGTGGGTGCTCCCATGTGATTACCTCCATTTTTTGGGGGAAAAAGAGGCCCCTGAGAGCGTGAGGCCCTCTGCTTAATGTGGGATGGACAGGGTCCTGGGATGCAATGTGTTGGATATTCCCCATAGGAGTGAGTGAGGAGGGTGTGTGTGTGAGTGTGTTTGCGTGTGAACAAGGGAGGTAAAGGTTTGTTCCTGGTTGTGTAAAAAGGTCAGTCCCTTTTTCTCTCCCTACCTCTGTCCCACCCACTGGATTTTCCCGGAGAGCGTGTTTCCTGAGGATGCTATAAGCTTTCCACCTCTCTGCCTTTGCAAAGCAGAGGGGGCCTTCCTCCACGTCTTGCTGTTTTCATAGAACGTCTGGAAGGATCAGTGCTCATTTTTTTGAGCATTATTCCTTCCAGACCCCATTGAATCCCGACTTTCATAACAGCCCTGTGATGTGCTGTCCCTGTTGACCGGTGCTCTAGGGATAAATAGCCCTGTCCTCATCGCTGGGAACTACAGATCATCTAGGTCAATGGCCTTATTTATACACAAGGAAATGAGGAAGCACAGGCCCAAAGAGGAGCCCTGGGGTGCCCGAGGTCTCATGTGGTTGCTGCCCTCCCTGTCAGCCCTCATTACAGTGCGTGTGGTGCTCTGGAACTCGGGGACCTGGTGGCAGTTTCCCTGCCAGCTGGTGGGCTGGCAGAGAGGTCCTGGGCACTGTTGGCATGAAAATAAATGTTAAGTTAAAGGTCTGAGCCTGGGGTCAAGCCCAGTGCTTGTTCTTTGCCTGGCACATTTTCTGTTTGGCACCGATACTGGCTCAGAGGAGGGTAAAAGTAAGAGGAGATTGCCCAGTAAGCTGTAGGTGGTTACTGTTTGACAGGTGCCCGAGTAAACATCCCCAATCTTAGATTGAAAAATAAATTGTATGCTGGGTGCATGCACGCCCATAATCCTAGCACTCCGGGAGGCTGAGGTGGATGGGTTGCCTGAACTCAGGCATTCCAGATCAGCCAGAGCAAGAGTGACACCCCGTCTCTATTTAAAAAAAAAAAAACAGTCGGGCGTTGTGGTGGGCATCTGTAGTCCCAGCTACTTGGGAGGCTGAGGTAAGAGGATTGCTGGAGCCCAAGAGTTTGAGGTTGCTGTGAGCTGTGCTGCCATGGCACTCTACTGAGGGTGACAAAGTGAGACTCTGTCTCAAAAAGAAAAAAGAAAAATAAATTTGTAGCGTTTGCTTACCGGTTAATGTGCGGGCAGACTGGCTTTCTGAGAACAGCTGGTTCTTCCTTTTCCTCGTTGTCATCCTCAGTCTTCTTACAGATAAGGGGCGGGGTATGACAGAGAAGCAGCGGACATAATGGCATCCCTGTGCTCCCCACGTCTGTGTGCCCACTGTACACAGGCTCATGAAGCCGGCTTAGAAACTCTCCTGGCTTTGCTCCTGTAAAAATTCCTCTTTAAGGAGGAGCTGTTGCCACCGCGACAGGCCCATGGCTTTGCATGCTGTGTGTAGGGTCGTTCAGGTTTCCCTGGTGCTCAGCTCAGGACCCCTGATGTCTCTTTGATCCTGGCCTCTAGATGAGGGAGCTTGGCAAGCTAGCAGCACCTGGGTGGCTGGGCTACTGCCTCAGTGACTTGGGTGAGTGTTACCTTCCTGGTGTGTACAAGGCACACTGCCACACGCCATGGGGAATACAGAACTGAGAGAGAGAGGTCTCCACTCTCTGGGAACTTACCGTGTGGTAAGAGAGATGTGACAGGTACATAAAGGTCATGCAGGGCATGGTGAAGGGACCCGAGGCTGTTCGGAGATGAGGGAGTTTAAAGGAGGGGAGGTAACTTGACTATGAGGGGTTTAAATGGCCCAGCAGTGTGAGACTCCAGCAGGGGAGTCTTCCAGGAGGAGGAGGGAGTGGGGTGTGGAAGTCGGGGTGTGTAGGTGTTGGGGGAGGTCCATTCTGGCTGAAGCATGGGGCGTGGAGAGAAGCGGTGGGAGGTAAAGCTGCTTGGGGCCCACAGTGAAGGGTCTTCAGGGCCCACAGCCTCAGCTGGGTAGGCTAGGGAGCCTGGAGATCAGCAAGGAGACAGCGTCTCTCCTGGGCTTGTTGTCACCTCGTCATCTCTCTTTGCATGCGTGTTGCCTGGCTAGGAGTGTCCCATGTGGGTTAACTCACTGGTTGTTTAAAATGCTATTGGGGTTTTGCATACACGTGGTGCAAAAGGGTTGCACGTAACCTCAGAGGCAGAATGTTCATTTAACCTCTATTCCAGCGGTGTGTGCAAGTGTCTGCACCTGCCTGTGTGTGGTATTGGAGGCGATGCTAATAAAGGTTGGCATTGGGTGTCATTGCGTCTGTACTGAGGGCCCAGTGGCTCCTTCTTTTGCTCTTGCACGCCCAGAGGTCTTCACTGTGGGACTCCTGCCTCTTTCTACTGCTCGTGTCTAATACCCACTGGCTCCAGAATCAAGCTTGTCTTTAATGGGTGGGATTGCTGGTGCTGAGCAGTGTGATGCCCTCAGTCCTGGTAGATCAGGAACTTTCCAGGGTGGAAAGTTTGACCAGTTGGCCTGTGAGAGCCCCGCTGGCTCCAGGATTTAGACATATGTGACTCACAATTTTCTGCAACCAGATGGGGAGACCATTCAAGGTGTGAAGCTTGCTTACATCTCCTGGTGAGTGACTATTGCTTAAAAAAAACAACTGTTGATTGGGGACAGGTTTCTTCTCTTGGGTCCCTCAGTTTCCTAGGTAGTAAAAAGAAGGGGTGAGGCCTAGGAGTCAGGTACCGATGGGCCCAGCATCCGACAGTATTGGAACTTAGAGATTTCTTATCCCATCAGTGAGTGGGGATGATAATACTTCACTAGGTTGTTGGAAGGATTAGAAGTACTATGAAGTGACAGGGAGGCCAAGCTCACATCTGTAATCACAGCACTATGGGAGGTAGAGGAGGGAGGATTGCTTGAGGCCAGGGGTTCTAGACCAGCCTGAGCAAGACGGAGATGGCACCACCTGTAGTCCTAGCTGCCTGGGAGACTGAGGAAAGAGGATCACTGGAGCTTAGAAATTTGAGGTTGCCGTGAGCTAGGTTCAGAGCACTGCACTCCAGCCTGGGCAGAAGAGTAAAGTAAGATCCTGTCTCAATAAATGAATGAGTGAAGGAATGAATGAATGATTGACAGGCACACAGAAGGGAACAATAAATGGTAGCTGCTTTTACATTGACATACTGCTCTGAAGTGAAAGTATTTTAAAAGGTTGAGTCTATAAAGCCAGGGCACAGTGCCTGGCTGTCATAAGGGCTCAGGAATGGCTTGGACACTGCTCTGACCCAGGGGGAGAGGCTTGTAGGAGAACGGGACACCTTTGTGGGGAAAGTTCACAAGACTCATCAAGAACGTTTTTGTCTGCACCTCCTGGCACTTGGGGAGCACTCAGCACTGTTTGTGGGGTGACCAGTCTAAGTTATTTTAGAAGAATGGTCTGGAAATTATTCTAGAATACAGCCTCTCGCCCCAGCCTGACACTTGGCCTTCTTAAAACACAGCCACTCTATTCACTTCCTATTGTCGCTGTAACAAATCACCACCAACTCAGTGGCTCAGAGCAACTCAGATTTATTGCCTGTAATGGAGGTTGGCATTCTGAAATGGATCACTCTGGGGTAAAATGAAGGTGCCAGGAGGGTTAGCTCCTTCTGGAGGTTCAAGGGCAGGGCCCTCCCCTCCCCTCCCCTCCCCCAGCCTCTAGAGCATTTTTTCCACCATTTTACCTCACGGCACATTTGGACCTATAGTCAAACTTCTGTGGCACTCTTACATTATGTTGATCAGAAAAAGAGTAAAAGTAAGAATATACTTGCTGTGCTTTGAATTTCTTTCAAAAAATAATGTAATTAATGATCTTTCAATTTTGTTCATGGCACACAGGTTGCGGATCACTCCTGGAGGTTGCCCGGGTTCTGTGGCTTGTGGCCTGTCCTTCATAACTTCATTATTCCAACCTCAGCCTCTGTGCCACATCTCCTGGCTCTGAGCTCCCCCCTCACCTACCAGGGCCTCTGTGATTACACTGGGCCCACCTGGATAATCGCCCGTTCCAGGGGCCTTAACTTCACATCTGCCACATCCCATGGCAGGTCACGTCTTCACAGCTTCCAGGGATAGGGCCGTGGACGTATTTGGGGGTGTCATTATTCAGCCTGCCATAGCTACCCACAGTATTTTGGCCGCATTTAAAGACAGCCTTTTAAATATCTGATTTTGTGTTAAGGAAAACCTTCACCCTTAACTCCAGGGGTCCTCATTCACCTTCCTGTGTGACAGTGGCTTTGTGAATTCAGCTAACAAATTGTTATTTGTGTGTCAGGGTCAGTCTCTGTGTGGGGGTAGGGTGGGAAGGAGTCAGACGCATCTGAGATGGGCACCTACCCACAAGAGGGCTTATAGTTGGAACAGAAAAGATATCTATGTGCGAGAAGGTAACTTACAAAACAGGGTCAGCTCTGACCAGCACCGGAAGAGTTAGGTCAGCTGATTGGAAGACTTAAATACAGAACAGCTGAGAGTCACGTTAGGCCAGACTAGGAATGTGTTCTTAAATTTCTATGGTACTTTTCATACATTTTAAAGTATATCCACCTTCTGTTTAAAAGAATCTATGCCATCGGGAGGAGGAAACAGGTCAAGGATGGTTCAGGAATGGCCTGGAATAGCCCCGACGGTCAGGGCAGGGGAGAGCTGACTCCGAGTTCCAAGGTCTGCCTAGATGGCTGGTGGGTGGGTTTTCAGGGGTGCGGGGGGAAGGGGCCTGCCTAGGGGAAGGGGCCTGCCTAGGAGAAGGACCTGCAGATCGGAGCTTGCTTTTACGTGTGACAGGAGTGGGTGAAAGCTGGAAAGGATTTGGAGTCCTGGGGCCTCAGGCGCAGGAGTCTGGAGTTTATCCTACAGCCGGTGAAGGACCCATTTGAGCCCGGAGTTAGCGTGATGAAAATGGAAGTGTTCCAGGGCTTGGAGGCAGCAAGCTGTGGGAGTCAGAGGAAATTTTTCCTCCCACTGATCCTTCTGGAAAATGCCTCGGCAAAAGCCTCCCCTTCTGTTTTCCTCTAAGAGTGGTAAGGACTGATGGGGTGATTCATGCCAGTAATCCCCACCCTTGGGAGGCTGAGGTGGGAGGATCACTTGAATCCAGGAGTTTGAGACCTGAGCAACTTAGCAAGACCTGGTCTCCACAAAAATGAGCCAGACTTGGTGGGGCGCCTGTAGCCCCAGCTACTGGGGAGGCTGAGGCCGGAGAGTGCTTGAGCCCAGGTGTTGGAGATTACAGTGAGCTAGGATCACAACACTACACTCCAACCTGTAGCCTGGGTGACAGAGTAAGACCCTGTGTCTATTTAAAAAAAGAGTGGCAAGAAATGTCAGCAGGTATTTATGGCCCCCTTGTTTCCAGGCAGGCCACCGGCTGCGGGATTGGCTGAGTGCGGCCTCACACCACAATGCTAAATAATCCTCACTGGTCCCCTAGAGAGGGCAAGACTGCCTGTCCCTGCCTGTCTCACCTACTCAGATGTGACACTGTACCCGGCAGGGAGACTTGATATATAAATGAAAGGATTATCAGATGGGTCTCATTCATGCTTGCTGTGGTCTCACCAAGTCTGAGCTTCATTGCAGATTGTGTGGTTGTAATAGTCGTCATCGTGTTAGCTAATGGTTTTTAAGCACCTAAATGCTATTGTATGGTTTACTGAATCTAGTCCTTTCCAAGAACAGATGAAGAAACTGAGGCACAAGGATAAGCTTACATGACTTCGGTCACCTTAGGTCACAGCAGCGAGTCAGTAGCAGAGTCAGGATTGAAACCCAGGTCTGATAACCCCAGGCCTTTGTTACTATGTTACCGTTACCGCTTCTGAGCCTCATATTTTTAAATATTTTAAGCAGAAAACTTTATTTTTGAAACAGAGTCTTACTTTGTCACCCTTGGTAGAGTGGAGGAGGGGGCAGGAGGATTGCTTGAGTCCAGGAGTTGGAGGTTACAGTGATGTATGATAGGGTCACTGTACTCTAGCCTGGGTGACAGAGCAAGACCCTGTGTCTAAAAAGAAAAGACTGAGAGATACATCTCTGTGCCAGGTAGCGCACTGGACCCAGAGCCCGGCAGATACTAACCTGTCAGTGAAAGCAGCTGGAGTTATGTCATTGTGGTGTCCTGGTTCACTTCTCAACAAGTAAAAAACATCTGGGGAATTGGTTAAATTTATTGGGAGTGTTGCTGCTCAACAAACTCTGGTCTGGTGTGTGTTCTTAAACTTTCCAAGAAAAAACCCAATAGTCCAGAAGGAACTTTCTTTTTTTTTTTTTTAGACGGAGCCTCAAGCTATCCCCCTGGGTAGAGTGCTGTGGCATCATAGCTCACAGCAACCTCCAACTCATGGGCTCAAGCGAGTCTCCTGCCTCCGCCTCCCAAGTAGCTGGGACCACAGGCGCCGGCCACAACGCCCGGCCATTTTTTGGTTGCAGCCATCATTGTTTGGCGGCCCGGGCTGGGGATTCGAACCCGCCACCTTAGGTGTACGTGGCTGGCGCCTTATAGCCGATTGAGCCACAGGCGGCGAGCCTCACCAGTTTATTTAACGGTATATCCTAAAGATTAGATGCAGTGATTATAGGAAAATAAAATTTCAGGCTTGGCGCCTGTAGCTCAGCGGCTAGGGCGCCAGCCACATACACTGGAGCTGGCGGGTATGAATCCAGCTCAGACCTGCCAAACAACAATGACAACTACAAACGAAAAATAGCCGGGCGCCGTGGCGGGCGCCTGTAGTCCCAGCTACTTGGGAGGCTGAGGCAAGAGAATCGCTCAAGCCCAAGAGTTTGAGGTTGCTCTGAGTTGTGACGCCAGGGTGACAGAGTGAGACTCTGTCTCAAAAGAAAAAAAAAGAAAAGAACTGACTGACTATATGTCAGTCTTGTACATACCTATTCAGGTACTCACTTATAAACCTATTCCTGTAATTTACATTCCCTAGCAAGGTCCCGCGAGAAGGCTCAAATGTCGCGAGAGGCCCCTAAACAAGGTAGGGGTGGAGCTCAACCTTCGGCATATTCCCAGCAGCCTCAGGGAGGTTCTGATTCTCTAACTACGCATGTCCTCGCGCAGACGCACTAGGCATTCCTTGACATCCGGGTATAAGGTATAAATACGGATGCTGTGCAGTCCCACAGCCCTTTGGGAACTGGTTTGCAGTTTCCGCTTTTGTGATCTGGTAAGGGATTTTATTCGCGTCCATCCTCAGCCAAGTACTTTGGTTTGGGAACTAGGCTTTTTCACGGGGATCATACTGTAGGGGAAAGTTTTGCCTTCTGCGGTGTTCGTACGTGAGTTCGGGGCGGGCCGCGGAGAACCGGGCCTGCTCGGCTGCCGCCCAACTCGCGGAGATGCTAAATGTGCTGCACCACCTCTGCCAGTGTTGCCTGTTAACCGTGTTTGTCTTCCTCTTAGTAGGTGCAATCCCCAACCGTTTCGGAGAATTTTAATTCTCTGGTAAATGGATCCAGTTTTGCCATTTATCTTTTTGTGATGGGTGTAGTTGAACGACCCCACAAACCCAATTTCACTGTAATTTTGACATTACCTTACGCGTGGTACTGAAAGATTTCTAGATTAGTTTGGTATGTCTGAAATCTAAAACTGCTGATACAGGACAGATGATCTGTTCTGAAAACGAATTTTGTTTTTGCTTTTTGATATTGGAAAGAGGGAAAACTTGCTACCTAGTTGTCTAGAAAACTAAACTACAACGTGGATACACCCGGGAGGTCACTCTCCCCGGGCTCTGTCCAGGTGGCATAGGGGAGCATAGGGCTCTGCCCCCTGATGTACAGTCCCTTTCCACGACGTTGGAGATGAAGCTGGGTCTTGAGTCTGCACCTGCATATTCCTACGACTTCCCAGAGTCCTGTGGACAATGACTGGGGAGACAAACCATGCAGGAAACAGTCTTTTAGAGCACCCAAGCTTAATCTTAACTCAGCATCAGTTTATTGATTGATTAATACCTTATTTTGCAGAATAAGCTAATGATTCCAGTAACTCCTGAGGTAAGTAGATGTGGTCTGAATTTATTTTGGCTTATTGATTAGTAAGTAAATCTACCCTGAATTGGTTTTAGGTTCTTGATGTGTTACATTTTTGTAAAGGAAGTAGGAGGGAGGTGACCCCTGTTATAGGTAATCAAGAGCTACCTCTAAGACGTTTAATCATTTTGTGCTCAAAACTCCTGTTTGATAGATGCAAACATATGGACGTTGCAAATAATATAAGGAGTGATGTTTAGAAAAACTGCATTTGTGACTGAGTGAAGTTTGTACTAATCAGAAGTGTTCCAACGTGGATATCCTAGGAGGTCACTCTACCTAGGCTCTGTCCAAGTGGCGTAGGGGAGCACAGGGCTCTGCCCCATGATGTATAGTCCCTTTCCACAACTGTTGGAGATGAAGCCGGGCCTTGAGTCTGCACCTGCATATTCCTACGACTTCCCAGAGTCCTAAGGACAATGACTGGAAAGACAAACCATGCAGGAAACAGCCTTTTATAGGCCACTTAGTATTGATCTTAATTTATCTCCAGTTTACTTATTGACAGATTAATATCTTGTTTTGCAGAATTTGCTAATGATTCTAGTAACTCCTGAGGTAAGTAGATGTGGTCTGAATTTATTTTGGCTTCTTGATAAGCAACCTTTTCTATAATAGAACTAGGAGTGAGTTGATCCCTGTTTTAGTCAAGAGCTACTTCTAAGACATTTAATCATTCTGAGCTCAAAACTTTTGTTTGATATATGCAGACATAATCATAGACATTGAATGTTTTATGGGATGATGTTTAGAAATACTACATTGTTGACTGAAGTTTGTTACCAATCAGAGGTGTTCCAACGTGGATACCCTGGGAGGTCACTCTACCCAGGCTCTGTCCAAGTGGCGTAGGGGAGCATAGGGCTCTGCCCCATGATGTATAGTCCCTTTCCACAACGTTGGAGATGAAGCTGGGCCTTGAGTCTGCACCTGCATATTCCTACGACTTCCCAGAGTCCTATGGACAATGACTGGGGAGA
>CAUYQV010150279.1:0-11260 GCA_963574575.1 Galagoides demidoff | reverse complement strand
TAGAGTGCCATGGCATCACAGCTCATAGCAACCTCCAACTCCTGGGCTCAAGCAAGTCTCCTGCCTCCACCTCCCAAGTAGCTGGGACCACAGGCGCCCACCACAACGCCCGGCCATTTTTTGGTTGCAGCCATCATTGTTTGGCGGGCCTGGGCTGGGGATTTGAACCCGCCACCTTAGGTGTACATGGCTGGCACCTTAGCCGATTGAGCCACAGGCACTGAGCCTGAATTTTTAAACAGAGAACAAACATTAAGTATTAAGCACAAGGAAAAAATATAGTATAGGGTGATATAGTGGCTCATGCCTGTAATCCTAGCATCTTGGAGGCTGACTCGGGAGAATTAATTGAGCTCATGAGTTCAAGACCATCCTGAGCATGAATGAGAACAGTCTCTACTAAAAACAGAAAAGCTAGCTGGGCTTTGTGGTGGGTGCCTGTAGTACCAGGTACTCAGGAAACTGAGGCAGGAAGATCTCTTGAGCTCAGGAGTTTGAGGTTCATGTGACCTATGAGACCTCTCGGCATTCTAGCCTGGGGAACAGAGTGAGACTTTGTCTCAAAAAAAAAAAAAAGATTAAAAGGACAGCTTTCTGAAGTTTCACAGAATGGGTGGCAATGAACAGAGGCTCAATGAACAAGGAATCTAAGGTTACTTTTAAACTCACCTAGATAACTTACCTTTACAGTATGTATAAAGGTCTAACACACAGCAGGTTCCCACTACAGCCTCTAAGGGAATGATCTCATACAGTGGTACCCGAAACAGTTCATTATGATAGAACCGACGGGATGGAGAGTGGTGTGTTTCATGAGGGCGGAAATAATGGTGACCAAAGGCAAACCGTTCTTCTCTAAAAAAAGGAAAAGCAGGAAGTGAGAGGTTTAGCTGATTAGCAAAACCTTAGTGACTAGTCAGCTCTGCTGATGAGAAAGAGCTGGAAGGAGATAGGATCTCAGCACATACTTTTCATTCTTCCAAAGCTTCTCAATTCGGAAGATGTCAAGTTTATCTCGGTTAATGTGAGATAACAATCGATAGGACTGACGGACTGGATGGCCATCGGGAGTGCGCCGACTGTCCCTCATCAGATATACACAATCACCTGGGAAGGCAGAAAACATAGAAGTAAAAACGATTCCCGTATGAATTCTGTTAGGCATCCATGTATCAGATCCAAGTCTGTGTAGAAAGAACTCATAATCTAATACAACAGAAATGCAGAGAGCTAGAATCATCAGTATAATGGTGATGACGATCAATTTAGGATGATGGCAAGAGCACGAGGGAGGGCTTTCATTCCTGAGCCTTCCCGTGTCCCATGTGTCTTCTTTAATCTTAAAATGAATTTTTTTTTTTCCCAAAAGGACAGAGTCTGATTTTGTTACCCTTGGTAGAATGCTGTGGTGTCACAGCTCACAGCAACCTCAAACTCTTGGGTTCAAGCAAGCCTCTTGTCTCAAGTCTCCTAAATAGCTGGGACTACAGATGCCTGCCACAACACCCACCTATTTTTTAGGTTTTTTTTTTTTTTTTTTTTGAGACAGAGTCTCAAGCTGTTGCCCTGGGTAGTGCTGTGGTGTCATAGTTCACAGCAATCTCCAATTCTTGGGTTCAAGCTATTCTCTTGCCTCAGTTTTCCTATTTTTAGTAGAGACAGGGTCTTGCTTTTGCTTAGGCTGGTCTCGAACTCATGAACTCAAGCAATCTACCCGCCTTGGCCTCTCAGAGTGCAGGATTATAGGTGTGAGTCACCATGCCCAGCCTTAAAATGAGCTTTTTTGACACCTCTGTCTCTTCGAATTAGTGTCATGGTGGAGAAGTGATATATATAAGCACAAGGACTAAAGCAGGGTGTCTGACTTATGGCATATGGGACACGTGGTGATTTTGTAAGGATTTCTTCTACTTATCTGTGGTGTTGGATATCACAGAGTATGCATGGACCTTTTTTTTGCTAATCAACTTTCATTAGTGTTTGTTTCATTAGTATTTACTGTGGCCCAAGACAATTCTCATTCTTCCAATGTGCAGCAGAAAAGAAAAAAGTTGGACACCCCTGCACTAAAAGCTATAAATACCTATTTTCTATTGCTACCAATGTTCATATGGAGATAATGATAATTAGGTAGAAAGTGAATAATTCCTATTATTTAGAATAATAGGAGTTAGCCCCTGTGTACGTACCCTGACGAAGCAGCAAGTCATCTCGGAGCAAACAAATGAAGTAGACACAACCAGGTTGCGCATAGTGGGGCCGCGGGATCATGGGTACCTCCTATTAAGAGCAGAAAGCCAATGAAAACAGCTGGAATTACTACTACATTTAGCCTACTGATTTCTTTTCAAAAGAGAAAAATAACTAGAATTTTTCAAAATCCTAGAATTCCCAGCCAGTCAAGACTCACTGTTTAGTCATCTTAAGACACTACAGATACAAAAAAAGAGATAAAAGCAACTAGATAGCAGTTCTACTAGATAGTAGAGCACAATGCTGATAGCCTAAGTATCACAAACTATGTTCTACAAAGCACTAATTGAACTATGTTCTACAAAGCACTAATTGTGGGGTTGCTCTATGCCACCTATGGAGTATCTTAGAATGTGTCAAATCTGAGACTTGAATTACTATAATAATTGGGGGATGCTACTGGTATTCAGTGCCCAGAGGCTAAGGAAGCCAAACATTCTGAAATGCAACCCTCAAAACAAAGAATTGTCCACCTAAAAATGACAAAAATAGGGCAGGTAGCTCACGCCTGTAATCCTAGCACTCTGGGAGTCCAAGGCAGGTGGATCACTTGAGTCTAGCACTCTTTTTACTTAAACCACTAGCTAAAATACATGACATTTAGGGTATCAAGTTCAAGATTTTGCAAGTTTATCTTTTTATGGGTAGTTAATAGTATTTATAAAAACCTTAGTTTTTTTTTTTTTTTTTTGCTGGAGATATGTTCTTGCTCTATTACCCTAACTAAAGTGCAGTGGTGTCCTTGTAGCTCAAGCAATCCTCCTGCCTCAGCCTACTAAGTAGCTGGGATTGCAGATGCTTGCCACAATGCCCAGCTAATTAGTAGTGACAGGGTCTCCTCTTGCCTTGGCTTCCCAGACTGCTGGGATTGTAGGCGTAAGCCACAATGCCCAGCAAAACCTTACTTTTATATAGTACTATTCCTTTCATAGGTTTCTAAGTATTTTATTTTCTCTTTGTTCATACTCTTTCAAAAAGGAAGGGCAGAATTATTTCCCTCAATGTAAAGTTTAAGAAACTATTGCCTAATAAAGGTAGAACAACTTATTTATTTATTTATTTATTTTGAGACAGTGCCTCAAGCTATCCCCCTGGGTAGAGTGCCATGGCATCACAGCTCATAGCAACCTCCAACTCCTGGGCTCAAGTGAGTCTCCTGCCTCCGCCTCCCAAGTAGCTGGGACTACGGGCGCCCGCCACAACGCTCGGCCATTTTTTGGTTGCAGCCATCATTGTTGTTTGGCGGGCCCAGGCTGGGGATTCGAACCCGCCACCTTAGGTGTATGTGGTTGGCGCCTTAGCCGCTTGAGCCACGGGCACCGAGCCTGAACAACTTATTAAAGGAGGTGCTGCACAGCAAGGGCAGGCCAGGTAAGATATCATCACATGCCATGTCTCCTACTTAGAAACTGGAGTTTATCAGAGGGCAGCTTACCCTGTCCACAGGCCTTGGGTCACATTGCTCGCACAGGTAGTGCTCCACATCTGAGCTCACTCCCATACAATCACAGTGCTGCCACACCTGTAGGAATAGGTACAGTTGTGGGGAGGGGCAGGAAGGCTAAAATTTATTGAGACAGTTCCTAGGGCCTAAAAATAAAAAAATTAGCAACAGGACAGTGTAAAATAAAATAGGAACTAAGGGATAAGGGGGGTGACTGAGAAATTAGAAATAAATGGTAAAACAGGAAAAAAGTAACAACTTGTCTGAACAGAAGTACAAAAGTATGCAGACTGATTCGTGATATATAGATATGGGCAAACAAAATGGTCTGATGGAAATATAATAGGTAGAGAAGTGAGTACACTACCAAACTCTTATTTAAGTAATACGAACCAATATATGGCTATACAGCTACTATGAAAGTTTTTATAGTTAACAATTTTAATACCCTTGTCTAATGTTAATGTTATCCTCCTAATAATCCTATGTGTTAATCACAGTCATGTGACATGTAATGAGTTCACATGGATTAAGAGGAACACATGGGCTCAAACTCAGGTCTTGGTGCCTTCATTAGGAGGCCTATGTGTGTTTATACATTGCACTCATGTGAGAAGTATACAGTGGCAAGTGGACAGGAAGAATGGAAGGGAGAAAAAGGGACAGATAAAATGAAAGGGAGAGAAACATAAAAGGGAAAAGACAATACGATGAACATCGAGGGACAACAAACACTGAGGCTAAGTTACAACACATAAAAAGCCTTTCAAGCCAAGCCAAAAGAAGCATGAGCTTCTTTGAATAGGATCACCATGCTTCTGCTTCATCTCCTGATGCTTACCATGCACTTGTCACACTGGATCATGAGACCTTCATCCTTGTAGAGGCCACAGATACAGCGAATAACATCATCATCCTTCTCATGCCCATTTTCCTTCTCAGAGACTGAGGTCTCACTGCTGTCTGCCTCACTTGCTGTCTCTCCCACAATCTCATCAATTTGGGCTGATGCCTCATGTCGGGCATTGTAATAGGCCTTTCTTAGGCGGCAAACATCTCTCCCAATTGGGGATTTACGCCCATAGTATTTCTGAAGAAAACAGAAAAAAAGAAATCATATTTGGCTTAAAAACATACATAAAGAGGTAATATGATTTCCTCTATCCTTCCATTTTGGATAACAGATTTTCAATAGTATCAAATACAGTGCGGGGCAGCTGATAACTTTTTTTTGTTTGAGAAAGGTTCTTGCTCTGTTGCACTGCTACAGTGTGATGGTGTCAACATGGCTCACTGCAACCTCAAACTTCTGTGCCAAAGCCATCCTCTGGCCTCAGTCTCCCGAGTACGTGGGACTACAGGCACATACCACCCATGCCAAGCTAATTTTAAAAAGTTTTTTTTTTTGAGACACAGTCTTAAGCTGTCACCCTGGGTTGAGCGCTATGGTGTCATAGCTCACAGTAACCTCCAACTCTTGGGCTCTAGAGATCCTCTCACCAGTTTTTCTATTTTTTAGAAGAGATGGGGTCTCACTTTTGCTCAGGCTGGTCTCCTGAGCTCAAGCAATAACCCGCGTCAGTTTCCCAGAGTGCTAGGATTACAGGCGTGAGCCACCATGCCCGTCTAATTTTAAAAGGTTTTTACAGGTAGGGGGTTTCACTCTTGCTCAGCTAGTCTTGAACTCCTGATGTCAAGCAATCCTCTTGCCTCAACTTCCCAAAGTGCTAACATGACAAATATAAACCACATGCCCAGTTGACAACTTAAACTGAACTAAAATAAATTCAAATTAGTATCTGCATGGTAATTTTCCATTTGCTTTATTGCTCTGTTCTTCAATTCTCGTCAAGACCCTTACTATCCACAAGATCAAATACATAGCGATCATGGCATCTGAATTAATGGCACAAGCATAATATCCATTTACCTTTGTCTTATAGGTATCTGGGACAGATCTCCAGGTACTAAATGTATGTGGAAACTGGGATTCAGTAGAAAGCATGTTATAATTCAAGACTGCTTAATTATTATCCCACCTGTCTGCTTTTCTCTCGCTTTTTGTCTTTAAACTTTTACTCTTCCTTTTATTTTATTTTACTTATTTATTTATTTATTTTAGACAGAGTCTCACTTTGTAACCATTGGTAGAATGCCATGGTGTCACAGCTCACAGAAACCTACAACTCTTGGGCTCGAGTGATCTTCTTGCTTCAGCCTCCCCAGTAGCTGGGACTATAGGCACCCACCATAACGCCCAGCTTTTTTTTGTAGAGACAAGGTCTTGCTCTGGCTAGTGTCCAACTCCTGAGCTTAGGGCAATCCACCTGCCTTGGCCTCACAGAGTGCTAGGATTACAGGCATGAGCCACAGCGCCTGGCCTTTACTCTTCCTTTATCTAGTCACCTCTTTTGTGTTCCAAATGCTTCTCCAAGGTATTTAAAGATAACTAAATAATTTCATCATTTATGCACCATACAATGTTTCATCCTGTCCCTTCAACCAGCTCAAGGCCACCTTCTCTCCAATGACCTTTACCTAGTCCACATCCTTGATACCTCTAATTCCATCCTCAAGATACATTTCTTTTTTTTTTTTTTTTGAGACAGAGCCTCAAGCTATCCCCCTGGGTAGAGTGCCATGGCATCACAGCTCATAGCAACCTCCAACTCCTGGGCTCAAGCGAGTCTTCTGCCTCCGCCTCCCAAGTAGCTGGGACTATAGGCACCCGCCACAACGCCCGGCCATTTTTTGGTTGCAGCCATCATTGTTGTTTGGCGGGCCCGGGCTGGGGATTCGAACCGGCCACATTAGGCGTATGTGGCTGGCGCCTTAGCCGATTGAGCCACAGGCGCCGACCCTCAAGATACATTTCCACCTATTTCTCTATACATATTTCTGTATATTTCACACGTACTTACCTTTTTTTTGCAGTTTTTTGGCCAGGGTGGGGTTTGAACCCACCACCTCTGGAATATGAGACCGGAACCCTACTCCTTGAGCAAAAGGCACTGCCCAACATGTACTTACTTTTTTGAGGAAAAAAACTATAGATATTATTTCGATGTATTAATATGTCTATATAATGTAGTTCTAAAGGTTCAATATTAAATGAAGTTTTTACAAAAATTATTCTTTTTGGAAAATGATTAGTCACATAGAAGTCTTTTTTTTTTTTTTTTTTTTTGAGACAGAACCTCAAGCTGTACCCCTAGGTAGAGTGCTGTGGCATCACAACTCACAGCAACCTCCAAATCCTGGGCTCAAGAGAGTCTCCTGCCTCCGCCTCCCAAGTAGCTGGGACCATAGGCGCCTGCCACAATGCCTGGCTATTTTTTTTTTTTTTTTTTTGGTTCCAGCCATCATTGTTGTTGGCAGGCCTGGGCTGGATTCGAACCCACCACCTTAGGTGTATATGGCTGGCGCCTTAGCCACTTGAGCCATAGGCACCGAGCCCAAAGTCTTTATTGTATAGGATTCTACAATATTTAGTTCACTGTGACTTACACCCTAAGGGCAAAACAATAAAAATGACTGCCTTTCCCAATCAAAAATATAAAAGTTGATAGGAAGGAGTAGAAATATTAAGCTTCTAAACAAACCTCTTTTTATTTTGCCCCCCTCAGTGGAGTGCAGTGGTATCATAGCTCACAGCAACCTCCAACTCTTGGACTCAAGTGATTCTCTTGCTTCAGCCCTCCTAGTAGCTGGGACTACAGGAACCCACCACAATGCCTGGCTATTTTTTTTTTTTTTGTTTAGCAGGCCAGGGCCAGGTTCGAACCCAGTAGCCCCAGGGCACATGGCCAGTGCCCTAACTACTGAGCTATGGGAGCCAGCTTAAAACAAACTTCTTAAATCTACATTTGAAGTCAGTGAAAAATACCTCTGCATTCCGAAAGACTTTGAGCATGTCAGCATCAAAAGCCTCAACTGTCTTATAGTAGCCGGTGAGGATCTGCTTCTCTATGGTGCTAAGGTCTAGTGGGTCAGAGATCTTCTCATAGTAATCAGCATTCCTGCAACACAAAGTGAGGGTGTATAAGTCTGGTCCAATTAGTACTTTTCTAAAACTCAGATGATATCCAGAAAAGTATACATACTTTTTCTTTGGGGGGAGGTTCAAAAGTGGAACTGCCAGTGCTTGTCGGGAAGAATCTGCAAAAGAATGCAAGGTTTAGTAGAGTTTAAGATATGTACAAGGGAGGCAACTTATCTCTGAATTAAAAAAATAGAATCTGGCTTCGTGCCTGTAGCACAGTGGTTATGGTGCCAGCCACATACACTGAGGCTAGCCAGCACAGGACAGCTAACCCACAACGACAACTGCAACAAAAAATAGCTGGTTGTTGTGGCGGGTGCCTGTAGTCCCAGCTACTTGGGAGGCTGAGGCAAGAGAATCTCTTTAGCCCAAGAATTTGAGGTTGTTGTGAGCCATGACACCCTAGCACTCTACTGAGGGCAACACAGTGAGACTCTGTCTCAAAAAAAAAAAAAAGAAGTATAAATAGGGTCTCATTATGATACTAAGGCTGGTCTTAAACTCCTAGCCTGAAGAGATTCTTCCACCTTGGCCTCCCAAAACGCTAGGATTACAGGCAAAGGCCCCCTACCTGGACTAAATCTTTTTCTTTTTAATTTTTTTTCATTAAAAAGGAGTGCTGTGGCATCAGCCTCGCTCACAGCAATCTCAAACTCCTAGGTTTAAGAGATCTTCCTACCTCAGCCTCTAGAGTAACTGGAACTATTGGTCCCCACCACAATAGCTGGTAATTTTTTCTATTTTTAGTAGAGACAGGCTGGTCTTGATCTCTTGAGCTAAGGGATCCACTGCCTCAGCCTCCCAGAGTGTTAGGATTATAGGTGTGAGCCACTGTGCCTGGCTGATCATCTTTTATTTTTGGGGCTTTTTTTTGATCCCCTTTTTCTTCATATATAGGTAACTGTTAGGGCCTATGAACCTTCCAAAATACACGTAGAATTACGAACATGTACTCTTTTGGGGAAAGGGTCTGTGTTCTTACTAGGTTCTCAAAAATATCTGTCAATCAGAAAAGGTTAAGAACTATTGACATAACATAGTCAGAATACTATTTATGTATATTTATCTATTTATAGACAGGGTCTCACTCTCTTGCTGTGTTAAGAGTGTAGTGGCCTTATCGTAGCATACTGTAACCTTTAACTCCTGGGGTCAAGTAATCCTCTTCTTGCCTTAGTCATTCAAGTAGTTGGATTACAAGCGTGTGCCACCATGCTTGTCTAATTTTTCTACTTTTTGTAGAGATGGGGATCCTACTCTTCTTCAGGCTAGTCTTGAATTCCTGGCCTCAAGCAGTCCTCCCAACTCAGTGAGAGTGCTAGGACTACTGGCAAGAGCCACCATGCCCTGCCTTACTGTTTTTATTGTTATTTCACTGTCTCTAATTCAGGGAAATTATATCAAAACAGAGATCTGTATCCTATAGCTGCAGACAGAAACTAGCTACCTTACTGTTAAAAACTATGATTTCTAAATATAGTACTTAACTATGGCAAAATTATAAAAAAACACAAAAAAATGATATGTACGATCTTGGGATTTAAAAACAATAATCCCTGGGGCAGCATCTGTGGCTCAAAGGAGTAGGGCGCTGGCTCCATATGCTAGAGGTGGTAGGTTCAAACCCAGCCCTGGCCAAAAACTGCAAACAAAACAAAACAAAAGCAAAATAAAAAACGAAACAAAAATCCTTGCAGACTATAACCAGTCCTATAATTCTATACTTTCCAACAAAGAAAGAACAAGTCAACCTAAATTCCTAATCCTAATACGTCACTTATTCTTGGCCTTGGAAATCATGTGAAGGTAAGTGATATGACTGCAAAAAAAGATAAGAAGAATGAATGTGGGGGCAGGTGTGGTCACCTTTATAAGAGATGATACCATCACAGATTTCTTTGAAGATCTGGGCAAGGCGGGCTGCTCGAGCCACTTCAATGTTTTCCTCTGCAGCTGCCAAGCGCCTCGTTCGAACAGATCGAGCTGTCTGCAGGGCAGAGAACTGGGTCATGAAGACATCTGGAAGGATAAAGTGAAAATCAGTTTTAGCAAACAAGGAGAAAGAGTGGCTTCCTCTTCCCTAATGGGTCCCTGCCATTTGCAGAAGTGGTTAAGCAGATTAGTGGGCACAGAGTGTTTCTCTTTTCTTTTCGTTGCAGCCATCATTGTTGTTTTGGTGGGTCTGGGCTGAACTTGAACCCACCAGCTCAGATGTATGTGGCTGGCACCTTAGCTGTTTGAGCCACAGGTGTGGAGCATGTTTCTCTTTTCTGTAAAGAAAAATCAGGAAACTCTGGAGTTTACCAGAGACATAAATGCACCAAGAGTAACCTTAGCTCAGTGGACAAATGCAGTATAGTGCAGTAGCTATAGGTCTGGGCTTCAAAGGTAGTCTACATGTTACCAAACCTGTGTCTCAGCTTCTCAAATGCAAACGAGAGTAGTGATAGTCCCTTCCTCATAAGGAAATTATCCAGATTAAGATAATGCTTTTACGGTGTTTAGCTTAATGCTTGATATATAAGCACTTAGTAATTGACTATTACTATTACCAGAAGATTTGAACTAGTTGGGATATATGTTCAGAAATTTATGCCAGTAAGGTTCGGCGCCTGTAGTACAGTGGTTAGGACGCTGGCCACCTATACCAGTGTTGGCAGGCTTGAACCTGGCCTAGAACTGCTAAAGAACAATGACAACTGCAACAAAAAATAGCCAGGCATAGTGAAACTCTGTCTCAAAAAAAAAAAAAAGAATTTATGTCAATCAAATCACCAAAATCACTAAAAGGATCTAAGATTCAGGCAAAATTTTCAAAATTTTCAATCTATCTTTATGAAAACTCAGCATATTTTCTTAAACATCATGCAGAATGCTCTTGCCTTCAGAGGGGAAAGAAAGAAAGAATAGAAGAAGAGCGTACTTGGGTAGCACCTGTGGCTCAGTGGGTAGGGCACCAGACCCATATACCAAGGGTGGTGGGTTCAAACCCAACCACGGCCAAACTGTAACAAAAAATAGCCAGGTGTTGTGGTGGGTGCCAGTAGTCCCAGCTACTTGGGAGGCTGAGGCAAGAGAATTGCCTAAGCCCAGGAGTTGGAGGTTGCTGTGAGCTGAGGGCGATATGAGACTCTGTCTCTAAAAAAAAAAAAAAGAGCATGATCTTTTGAATACTTTGTTTTTAGTTAGAAAGCTAGTTCCTCTGTTTTCAGCCTGTTCTGGATAATATCTGAACTCAGAAATGCTGTTACACTGTTCACTCAGAAAGGTCAGAAAAAAGGAATCTCTCCCATATAGTCTAGTAGTTAGGAAAAAGAAAGACAGGCTCGGCACCTGTGGCTCAATCAGCTAAGGCGCCAGCCACATACAGCTAAGGCGGCGGGTTCGAATCCCCAGCCCAGGCCCGCCAAACAACAATGATGGCTGCAACCAAAAAATGGCCAGGCGTTGTGGCGGGTGCCTGTGGTCCCAGCTACTTGGGAGGCGGAGGCAGGAGACTCGCTTGAGCCCAGGAGTTGGAG
>CAUYQV010150278.1:0-19664 GCA_963574575.1 Galagoides demidoff | reverse complement strand
AATGATGGCAGATCTCTCAGGTAAAATGGTCATGCCAGAAGGAGATGGTCGTCAAACTTCAATCTCCTAAAACAAAACAACTTCCAGCCCAGGATCCTATATCAGCTAAACTGAGTTTCATTTGTGATGGAGAAATCAAATTCTCTAATGACATAGACATGTTGAAGAAATTTGCCATAACTAAAGCAAGCCTTTTTCTGGTGGAGACACTCTGCAGAGTCCTGAAGTGGCACAGGGCATCCCATAGCAATAGGGCTGAGTGTACTAATGTGCTAGCTGAGGCCTCTCCCCCTCCTCTCATAACACCACTAATGACCCTACTAATCGTACTCACCTACTGAAGGTCCCACCTCTCAAATACCATCACCAGATTTTCTATCTTCAATATTACACCAAAGTGGATTGAATTATTTTAAAAGTGAGAATTAATAATTTAATTCAGCATACAAGAAAATAGTTAAAAAATCTCTAGGACATTCTTGCAGCCAGGATTTCTTCCACTTACAGATGTGGGTCCTATAGAAAAAAGACCTTAGTTTTCTTTTGATGTGTGTGGGGAAAGGAACAGGCGAACACATAGGGATAGGGAGCCGTGGAAATGAAGTATGCTTGAAGCTACACCCTCTCCCAGAAAAGGCTGCCCCTCCCAAACAAAACCAAAATTCTTGATTCTAAAAACCAAAGTTGACCATTTATAACGAAATCAGATATTTCAAATTGCCTGCTGGTTCTCTGTATTTAAAAAAATGGATGAAAAAGATTTTTACCTTTCAGGTGCTAATCATCAGGAATCCCTCTGAAACTTCAAGTGTCAGGAATAGTCACAGCGTTACAAGGACCAACATGCTGACCTGTGTATAGGGACCCCGTGGCCTGGGACCAGAGGGAACCCAAATGAAATTCTTCCTCAGCAGGACTGGCCACATGCTCAGGTCCTTCTTCCACCAATGCTGGTCTGGGCAGAAGGACCTTTGACCCCTCTGTTCTGTTAATTACCATAAGCACGTTGGTCATTATCACAGGCCACTTAACAAATAGAAATGTTTATTTCTCTGCTTAATAAAACCACAGAACAACAGTTTAACCTCTTTTCGTTCCAGGCAATACCTTAACCTAAACATATGGTTTACTAGAAGGTAGTGAGAGAACCTTCTTGATGTAAATCTAGCATGTTTTGGTCTGTGCCTGTTAACAGTGTCCAGCATAAACTTTGAACCAGGAGGTCACAGAGGCTGTAGGAGATCATCCCCCCTGCAGTGCTGCTAGCAATGGGTGGACAGGCCTGGCTGCTCTGGCTCTGGGAGACTTCCATGAACTGGGAAGGGATATCACAAAATCGGGGTTTGGCAGGTTCTCCCAGTCTGTGCCCAGGTCCGTTTCCTTGTCCCTTACATGCTAGTCTCCACGCTCATCAGATTCTCCAGCAGCTCCAGTGTCTACAAATTCCACAGACTCCTCAGGCTCTGCTCTCGCTTCAAAGGGCTCCTACCTGCCTAGGTGTTGGAAGTTTGAAGTGACCAAGTCCATTAGATTCCTGAGGGTATGCAGTGGTTGCAATTGATCTAAATTTACATGCTGGGAAAAATGAAGGTAGAGAATGTTTGCATTCCATTTCTTCACTGCTCTAATAAATCCCTGCCTGCAGAGGTATTCCCCACTAAATTCACTGTTGCACAGCTGCTGGGGCAGATTCCCATGAAGTATGTGAGACTGTGGCTCAGCATAGTGTAGCACTGACAGCGAGCCGGGCGCTGTGCCGGGCCCTGTGCTGCTTTCTTGTCTTCCACCCAACCGTAGCAGGTGGAGTAGTCGCCATGGTTAGGAGGCTGATCCACGGCCCTGCGATGCTAATGCTGGTGTCTCTATTGTGACTATCACAGACTCATGATCCTGAGGGGTAGTCGTCCTCTGGGCTTCAGCAGGCTGCTCACGGTGCTGGAGGTCACGGTGCTGTCACTTTCGGAAGGCACATCTCCAGGGTCTTCGCTTCACTTTTTCGTTTCCATCACATGTTGTTTGTTTCAGCTGCTCAGTCCTCATCTTGCAGAACATTATGTCCCATCTCAGCTGACCTGTTATCCATTTTCCTTCCATAGGTTCTAATACTTCTTTTTGAAATTCTTCTTGCTTACTCTTAAGCCAGCTTAACCTTTCCTTCTTATCAAAAAAAGTCTCTTGGTTTCGACCGTTGAAATAGACAAAGGCACTGGTGCAGGTCAGCCACCGGTGGGTGGTTGTGCACAGCAGGCAGAGCTCCGCCGCCAGGGCAGCCCCTCCACATGGTCGGCAGAGCCCACCAGGTTCAAGGAGAATGGCCGAGGCCTGCACCCAGGGCCCTCCCGTGTCCCAGCTCCCTTTCTACTCCAAAGGGAACTAAGTTTCAATGTGAGTTTCCAAATGAGCAAACGTTCGTGCCCCAGCACCCCCTTCACCCCTTCAGTGTGTAACACTTGCCTGGTCATCACCTGTTTCCCACAATCCTAATATTTTTGAAGAACATGGGCCAGTTGCTTTGCAGAGGGTCCCTCACTTTGGGTGCGTCTGAGGTTTCCTCAGGTTTAGATTCGGGTTACATGTGTTTGGCAGGAACACCAGTGAAGCAACACTGTGATCTTTGTGCATCCTGACAGGTGCCGCATGGGCCCCCTGGACCCAAATGGTGCTGTTAGTCTCCGTCGCTGGGTTAAAATGGTTTCTGCCAGGTTTCTCTGTAAAGTTAGTATTTTGTAAGTAACTAGCAATAATGTTATGGGGATGTCCTATGAGATAAATATTCTGTTTCTTATCTAACTCCCACTCATTTGTTCCCGCATCCATTGACGATGTTTGGCCAAGTCCACGATTGCTATGATAGTTGGCAAGTGGTGATTCTCTAACTTTCCAGTGTCTTCTATAATTAGAAAATTTAGTTGACTTTCTACTGTAAAAGAGACCTTTCCTTTCTCCTTTGTTTATTCATTTATATAAACATGGACTCAAGAATTCCAATTATATTCAATAGGATTTAATAAATTAGAATCATTATTCATTTTGGTTCTCAGACTGACTCAGATTTGACCAATGAGAACCTTCTCAAGCTGGCTGAGATATTTGACTTTTCAAAGGCTGGTTTTTCCTTCAAATACATCTCCAAGTAGTAAGAGGAAGGCTTTAAGAGAAAATGAAGTGGAAACTACAGCCAGTGCCAGGCGGTGGTGAGCAGGGCAGCCTTTCAGGGTTAGTGCTTCCCAGCTAACCAGCGCTACACAGCTTCTTCCCCTTCCTCAGTCCTGAGATGGAATTAAATGCTGGAGCTTGGAGCGACCCGTGGGGCCCAAACACTGGCCTGTGCCTAGGCCTGTGTGACTATAAGACCCAGAACAGTGCTTTGACAGAACTGAGCCCCCGACCCCACCGAGAGTGATTCTGATTCCAACGGTACACCTGACATAAGAATTTCATGTGTTTATTCTTGTGCTCAGCCAATCCCCACCCTACCCCCACAGACACATCTCTTTTTGTACAGATGAGGAACCAGCAACACAGAGAGGGAAATCCACGTGCCCTCAGCCACACTGCTAGTGTCAAAACTGAGAGGCTCCCTGGCTAGGCAACAGCTGCTTTTCTCTTCTCTCCTCCACTCCCCTCTCCTCCCTTCTCTCTTCTCCTCTTTTTCTTTCTCTTGCCTTTCCTTTCCATTTTTCTGAGACAGGGTCTTCTGTTATTCAGGGTAGAGTGCTACAGTGTCATCACAGCTCACAGCAACCTCAAACTCCTGGGCTCAAAGTGATCCTCTTGCCTCGTCTCCTGAGAAGCCAGGACTACAGGCATCTGCCACAAGGCCTGGCTGATTTTTCTCTTTTATAGAGATTGGTGGGGAGAGATTCTCTCTCAGGCTGGTCTCGAACTCCTGGCCTCAAGCAATCCTCCTGCCTTGGCCTTCCAAAGTACTAGCATTAGAGGCATGAGCCATTGTGTCTGGCCCACTTCTGCTTTTTGCCCTCATTGTGCTAGCTTTTGGCCGCTTACAACTGTTCTTACACAATAAGAATGATGAATTTATCCACAGGGTAGACAATGCTAAAGTCGGGCGTTTGTACACTGCGAACTGTCTCACTGATTTACTTGACACTTACATGTAACGTAGTTAATTTTAAGCTGACCCTCAGAGTTACATCACTTGAAACTAGTAACACTTGTTTCTTCCTACAGGCAGTATGAGTGTTAATAAGAGAAGGCCTGACACTTTTTCTAGCTAATATGTACTTACTGTTCCTCCCACCCCAAACACACACACTCCACTAGTGTTACTTAAGGAAGCACATTCAGCTACAATATCTCCTTCTATCTCCCTTACCTACTGACCCTTCCTGAGAACATCATCAGCAGTGTACCCTTCTGTCAATAGAGAAAGGATAAACAGATGCCATTGCTCCATACACACATATCCCCTAAGACTGCAGCTGTGGCTACCACCCTACCTCATGTGTTATGGGAATTTGACTATTAAACAAGCTAACCCTTAAACATGCAAACTGTGTAATTCAGAATTTCCATCCAATAACAATGCAGCCACTCCACCTTACAAGCACTGGACAGTATTTTCAAGGCCTTTGGCACTGCAGTGAAGGAGGGAGAACATCTAAATATGCTCATGAGTTTGGCTAACTACGATACAGTGCAACGTGCTCAAGGTCTCAAGTAATCCACTGTTCATTTTTTCATTAGGTGCGTTATTGCTTCGGCTCCTTCCTGATAACTTCCATTCATTCTTTTCCTAAAGGAATCTGCAGGGTAGGGTGGCACGGGGGCGAGGCCTCCCAGGCACCCAGCAGGATTCCGTTTCTCCATCTTCCACCATCGTCCTACTTGCCAAGGCCTAGACCTCCAGAGAGAATGATGGTTCTCCTGATGTTATGAGAGTAGGTGAAGCTAAGAAGGGGTTTGGGGTGGAGATAGCTGACCAAGAATGACCACTACATCTGTATTGCACTAGACAGATCTTCCTCACCTACCTCCTGGAGATGGAGTATGCAGTGACTCCTGTTTCTGAGTAACTTTAGCAAAATGGTTAGCATCAGCACTAACTAAAATACATCTACATCTAAGTATGCATAAAGCACCACAGTGCCTCAAACCTTGGGAGCTAGGAGTGATTTTAAAATAAGTCCACAAATCATTTGAAGTTCCTTTCTTCAATGCAGCCTAATTCCTCTCTGCCTGAGTACAGGCTCTTCTGAGTGACTCACTTTTAATCAATGAGGTGTAGTGAAAATCATGTTATAGGATTCACAAGGAGAGGTTATAAAAGGCACCGAGCTTTTGTCTTGCTTTCTCTTTGGGGCTACGTACTCCCCAAGAAGCCAGCTGCCACGTCACAAGGACACTCAAGTGGCCCTATGGAGAAGCTACATGGTGAGGAATGGAGGCTGCATCCCCTGGCCACATGAACGAGCCATCCTAGAAGCCCATCCTCCAGCCCTGGTCAATGCAACAGATGACGACTGCAGCCTTGTGAGAAACCCACGCTGGAACCACTTAGCGAAGTCGCCCCTGAATTCCCATCGTGAACATTGGGAGATAACAAACACATGCTGTGTAAGCCGCTGAGTTCTGTGGCATTCTGTTACATAGCAATAGATGACTAACACAGGCCGCCTAATCTTTCCCATAGCAACCATGATGAAAGGTAACACAGGCTCTGCTGAGCACTGGGGGAGCAGCCTAGCCTGTCACTTGGCCACTAGATTCCTAAGTGCTGCTGTCCCAGAGCTGGTGTCAGCTTCCCTGTCTCCCCTGGTTCAAGGTGTGCCTTGGGAAGCAAAGGCAAAGCCTCTGTCTTTCCCATGACTGCCCTTCAGATGAGTGAACTGGGATTACATCTGCCACCTGAGTTCTCTTCCCCCAGCTACGGGAGTGAGGAGGAGAGGCCACGTATTTTGAGGACTTCAGGAAGAGAGATGGTCTGTGTACAGGAAAAAAACCTACAATTGTTTATTCTCTCTTCCACAATCTCACAAAACCTCCAATCACCAAAATATTTGGGGTTTTTCCCCCAACACTAAGTAATTCTCTGCTCTGTAGACACCAAGCGACCTACAATCTAACTCAATTCTGCCACTAGCCAGAGTTAGTGCAGACTGCGCAGGCTAAGGGCCCTGCCCCAGCGGACAGCTCCCTACTTCAAACTTCAATTGCAAGTATGAGGTCCCTGGTTACCTGTGACAACTGCCTCCTGGGTCTGCGTCACTTGCTAGACTCAGGGAAGCACCCTACTGCCTTTCACTCACTTATTACAAAGGACACAGGCAGGAAAAGTCAAATTGAAGAGCTGCAAAAGGCAAGGTCGGGGTGGGGGTGGGGGGCGGGAGTAATGCAGTTTCCACGTCATCTCCACCAGGAGCTCCGAACCCTGTCCTTTTGAAGTTTTATGACGGCTTTGTTACCTAGACATGGTTGACTAAATCACCAGCCATTAGTGATTAGCTCAACCTTCAGCCCCCACCCCTACTTGGGGGTTGAGGGGGTGGGGTAGGACGGAAAGTTCCAACACTCTAGTCACATGGCTGGTTCCCTTGACAACCAGCCCCTAGCACAAGGCTGCTCAGGAGCACCCAGCCCTCAGTCTTCTCACTAGCATAGAAACAGAACACCAAGGATTTTAGGAGCAGTGTGACAGGAACCAGGGCCAGAGGCCAAACCTGTATCTTTTTACTAATGTATCACAATATTATACAGTGCAGTTAGGCCGCATTCCTTCATGCACTAATCCAAGAGGGACAGAGTTCTATGGAGCCTCAAAAAACAGGTGGCACCAGTCCTGGACCACTGGAGAATAATAGGAGTGAGGACTGAACTTTGACCTTTTTCTTCTGTCACCAAATTCCATTTTAAGGGGGCCTGATGTGTCATGCCTACGAATGATAAAATCTCACTCAACAGTGGGTATTAACATACTGTGTTCTGCTCCCCACCCTGATTCTGTTCTAACATCCCAGGAGAGATGGAAAACCCTTATCTTGACTCAGCCATTCCACTCCTCTGACCCCTGATCTTTTAGACAAAGCCTAACTCTTGTAACCAATTGTCAACTGAAGAATCCCCAAACCCACCTATGACTTGTAAGCCCCTGCCTTGGGAATATCCCACCTTTGGGACTGAACCAATGTATACCTATAACTTTACCTATAATAACTGTCTCCCTGAAATGTTTAAAACCAAACTGTAATCCCACCACTGTGAGTCCACTTGCTCAAAGCTTCTTGTGGATGGCTTTGGGTTGTGGTCCTCAAATTTGGCTCAGAATAAACCTCTTCAAATTATTTCAGAGTCTGGATTTTTCATCTATGGAAGTAACAATGATAATCAGCACTGACTTAGCACTTAAACTGTGTGCCAGGGTCCTTTCTGTGTGTTTTGTATATGCTTCTTTCTCACCACGGTTCACAACTAACACTTCCTTTCACAGGTGAGAAAACTATAGTGCAAGAGGATTATAACTTGTCCAGGGTTTCAGCCCCACCCAGCAAGTAGCAGAGTAGTATTTCACTCTAGGCAGCCTTGACTTCAGAATCCACACTCCTAACCACCACTTGGCACAGCCTTCCCTGCTGGGCCTAGCTCATCCCAGAGCTGCCTGAAAGCTGTTTCAGAAACAAAAACACTGTTTACTGAGCGTCTGCTATAGATCAGGACCTGGACTGAGCACCTTGCACACGCTAGAATAGTTATGGAAAAAATCAAGGCAATTATTTATTCAACATTTATTTATCAAAAACAGACACTTTGCTGATCCTGATGGGGACACAGCAGTGACTTGGAGAAACACACTATGCAAATAATAACTCTACTTTGAGGCAGATAGTAAGAGTTGTCTTCTTGGAGAGACATAGACAGAGAGCAATGTTGTGGTCTAAGTGTTTGTGTCTCCCTCTTCCGAATTCATAAGTCAATTTTTTTTGTTTTTTGAATCTTACTCTGTTGCCCAGGCTAGAATGCCATGGTGTCAGCCTACCTCATGGCAACCTTGAACTCCTGGGTTCAATCAGTCCTCCTGCCTCAGCCTCCTGAGTAGCTGGGACTGCAGGCACCCACCACCATGCCCAGCTAATTTTTTTCTATTTTTAGTAGAGACAGGGTCTAGTTCTTGCTCAAGCTAGTCTCAAACTCCTGAGCTCAGGGGATCCTCTTTCCTTGGCCTCCTTGAGTGCCAGGATTAGAGGCATGAGCCACCATACCTGGCCTGTATGTTGGGATTCTAACTCCCAAGGTGATAGTATTAGGAGGTGGAGTCTTTGGGAGAGGTGATTAGGTCATGAGAAGGGAGGTCTCATCAGTGGCACTAATGTCCTTAAAAAAAATATTCCCAAAGGAGCTCATTTGTCTGTTCCACCATGTAAGAAAGCAGCAAAAAGATACCATCTGTGAACCAGATAGCAGGTCTCACTGGATGCTAAATTTGTTAGCACCTTGATCTTGAACTTGCCAGCCTCCAGAACTGTGAACAATAAATGTTGGTTGTTTATAAGCCACCTAGTCCATGGCATTTTGTTGTAGCAGCCTGAAAGCACTGAGACAAGCGAGGCACACAGAGGAAGATGGGGCCTAATGGCACCTGAGCAACTTCTTCTCTTATTTGTTTTTTTAATATGTAGCCCAAAACGTCACTGAGTAGTCTTCTTTAATAGGCAGTTGTTTGAGCTGGTTGTTGAAGGATGATATGATTGGGGAAGGCAGAGTTTGTAGAAGAGCATTCTAGAAGGAGATAATGACATCGCCAGCTAAGATGTGAATAATAAGGCTTCACTCTAACTGAAAACAGAGCAATGAGATAAAAAGATGAAAACAATGTAAACAGTATGTTGGGGTCTTTTTAGTCTAATTCCACATTTAAGACATGATTTTATAAGAAACCCTGGTCTTGAGGTGGCTGCTGATTTGGGATTTCAGTGCCTCCGTCCTAGGCTGGAAAGGCAGAGGTCCTGTGAGACCTTCATCCACAGCAGATGAAAACTGTCAGAACCCCAGAGCCCCCAGGACATTCATTATCATGATGACAAATATTGCTATTTATAAACCCTTCTGCCTGATATAATTTCTTGTTGAACCCTCCCCCCACCCCCCAAGTTTTCATTTGGAAAATAAAACTGGCAGCCAATAGATCTGCACACTTCTTATAGACCTGTTGGATAAACACATAAATACTCAAAGCAATCATTTTATGTGTAATGGATGGGGTGCGGAAGGCGCAATGGGAGATCTGAGAGCTGTTTCTCTGGGATTCCCTCTTCTTTATGCCTGGCACCTTTGAGCAAGACATGAATGACCCCACTCACTTCCAAAGTGTCATGTGTCCACTTGAACTGGGGCAAAGTCATGACCCTGGTGCCCAGGTGGGGGAAGCCCTTTCCAAGGGGTGTGACATGCTTTTAGATACTTGAGCTTTTGAGCTTTCTGGGGAAAGGCAGATTCCAGTGTTGTTAGGCCTGGTGCTTATACAATTGTGAATCTTTTAAGAAAAAGAATAACTTAGAGATGAACCTATTATGAAAAAAAGAAAAGTACCAAATTATGACTACAAAGTGAGATTTGAAAATTACTATTTATTTAGAATGATTAAAGAAGGCCAAGTGAAATTCTTGTAATACTAGCACTCTGGGAGGCTGAGGAGGGTAGCTTGAACTCAGGAATTTGAGACCAGCCTGAGCAAGAGAGAGACCCTCTCTTTACTAGGAATAGAAACACTAGGCCAGTGTTATGGTGGGTGTGTGTAGTCCCAGCTACTCAGGAAACTGAGACAAGAGGATTGCTTGAGTCCAAAAGTTTGAGGTTGCTATGACCTGTAATTCCATGGCACTCTAGCATGGGCAAGAGAGTGAGACTCTATCTCAAAAAAACAAAAACAAAAACCAGAATTATTAAAGAAATCACAAAATACAATACATTTTTAATCTTAAAAAATGAGAAGAAATAATAAAATTTCACAAAATTCAGAAAAATGAGGTAATATTTTATTAACAGGATGACATATGACTAAAATATTTTTTCCTACTCTTTTAGGCCACAAACTCTCTAGAGCACTCTTTTAAATGGCAACAATTTTATAATATTCTGTAGAGAAAAGACAAGTAAGTCTTGTCAGACTCTCGCATGTTTGGTTGAAATTTTTTTCTCATGTATTGATTGTTTCAAAAAGTTTCTTTGAGCTTTATGACTCATTATCGGAAATGTCATGTAAGTGTTTAAGATTATTGTAAATCTGGGGAAGACTTTTAACAAAATTTCCTTCCTTTATGATTGCAAGACCTCAGAGAATATCAAATTTTTATCTGCAGTTTTCTTCTTAAACACTCTTTGAATTAGAATTACTCATTGATTCATTAACCAGTTAGTCATTCCTGTCCTCATTGTGGAGCTGTATCAGGAACTGTATGTTATGCTCAGAAGTGTCAGTTTACATATTAAAGCAATAAGCAATGTAAATCTTTCTCCATGTATTCATATGATTCACTTCTTTTCATTAACAGAATTATTAAACAATCCAAGGATCTATTCATTATAATTCTATTGGAAAGTTATCTCTTCTGCTTGCTGAATTATTACTTTTAATGTCATTAAGCATTGGGGGGTTATAATTCTATCCTTTCTGTCAGAACAATTTCTATTTATTTCATTACTTTTCTTTTTGCTTCATTAACTTTTTTTTTCTGAAATTTCTCTCAGTTCCTGAATAGACACATTTTACAGATAATAAGAGAATATATACCCTTCATATATGCCAAAATTGGGAATCGTACTGTTTTATATTTTTACTGAAATGTTCCAAAAATGTCTTTCCAAATTGAACTAAAGTGGTTTGTTCAGTTTTAACAAACTTATAAGTAAACACCTTGCTTCTTACTTGTGTTCAAATTATTCTTCTGAATCTTCAAAAGTAATTTTTTATGATCTTTTAAAAATTGTTGCAGTCCTGTGTCAAGTCTCGAATGGATTTATAATAATAGATGAAGCACTATCTATGTACTTTAGTGTTGGGTCCTGTAGGACATACACTGAAATGAAGCATGTGGTCCTGCATATTTTGGAGTATTCCTGGAAGCCATTTCTATAGCAGATAGCCAACAATAACTTATAAATACATGGAAGTGATAGTGATTTCAAGCCACATGATTACATTCCAATAAACATAAATCACTATCTCTTCAATTCAACTTTAATTCAACCTCTTAACTAAATGACCAAAATGCTCAAGGTCACTACAATACTTACTGGCATGAGGTGGAATATGATAGAGGAAAAGTTACAATGGAAAGAAACAATGGTTTCAACCAATTGCAATAAATTGTGTTTATTCTTAGGGAAGTGCTCTAAAAATGATAGGGGAAAATTTGAAAGAGTTCTCAATGGACAAATTTAGGATAATTGGAGCAATGAGTGTAATGGATTGTAACCCAGCAATATTCATGAGTTCGTAGTGATACAAATAAAATAATTAATTAAATAAGTAAATGGGATTATATCCAAAAGATGCCTGAAATCTTAACATTTATCACCACACAATTCATATTTGCAAAGATATGGAATCAACATAAATGGCTATCTACCAAGAAGTGGATAAAGAAAATGTGGTATATATACACCAGGGAATATTACTCAGTCATAAAAAAGAATGAAATAGAACAGGCATGATTACTTACACTGATAATCCCAACATTGTGGGAGGCTGAGATAGGAGAATCACTTGAGGATAGAAGTTCAAGACCAGCATGGCAACATAGTAAGACCATCTCAGAAAAAAAAAAAAAAGAACAAATGAAATAATGTCTTTTGTAGAAACTTGGATGGAATTGGAGACCATCATCCTAAGTGAGGTAGCTCTGGAACAGAAGAACAAACACTATATGTTCTCACTTATAAGTGGGAGCTATGTATGTGCGGCATACAGAGTGGTATAAGGGACATTGGAATCTAAGAAGGGGAAAGAATGGGAGGGGTGTGAGGGAAGAAAAACCATTTATTGGGTGCAATGTACATTATTTGGGTGATGGAGGTGGGTGAGGGAAGGAGAATCACCTGTTAAGTGCAATGTGCACTGTTTGCATAATAGATACACTAAAAACCCAGATATTATCACTGTAAAATATGTCCAAGCAACCAAATACCACTAGTACTCCTAAATCCATCCCCAAAAATGAGGAAGAAGGGTCATCTCTTTCACAGAGTATTTCCAACTAGTAAATGTAGGAGGAAAAGTGGAAATAGAAAAATCACCATTTGGCAAATACCACAGTAATATTTATTTTTGATAACAATCATCACCGGACTCTAAAATCAGTGAGCAAATTATGATGATATAAGAATACTTGTATAGTATCAACATATCTCTTTATCAGATACTTATTAATTACTATACAGAAAATTAACCAAGTAGTCAAAGTTAACATCACTAGTAATGATGCACACTGATATCATGTACCATTTGATGTAATGCTTGAGAAGGATGTAACATCACAGTCATATGAGTGGAATATTTAGGGGGCCAGTGGCTTTGGACATGAAGGAACATCCTCTGGAAATAAATTACTGTATCTCACCCCTCCCACCACTGAGAAAGAAGCCCAATACCTGGTAGATCTTTTTGGATTCTAGAGGCAATAAATCAGCAATATTGTTCCAACCCATTTACCAGGTAATATGTGAGGCTGTCAGCTTTGAGTCATAGCAGAATAGGGTGCAATGCAAAAACCCAAGCTGCTTGGCCAAATGATTGAGCAGACCCTATTGGTAATAGCTATCTGTGGTGGAAGACACCACGTGGAGCTTATGGCAAGCCCCAGTAAGAGAATCATAAAGTAGACACCTGAGTTCTGGGCCAAGGTTATGCCCTTTGCAAAGAGGAGAATGTATACACCATTTGAAAATAGCACCTGGCATGCCACTTTCCTGATAAAGGCGGAGCATCTGACAGATGATTATATGGCCAAAACTACCCGTCATGAGCCAAGTGGTGTCCATCCTACCAAGACACAAGGTTGGCAGGCCCAACACCAACTGTGCTAATGGAAGCAGGACATCTGGGACAGATGGTGAGTGTAAGCTGCACTAGTAGGTGGCCCAGACCACTATGGCAAACACCACTATTGTACCAATGTCTTTCCCTTAGATAAAACTTGTGGCTAATTAGTGGATGACTTATAGCCAAGGTGAAAGAGACGGAAAAAAAGGCTATGAGTGGTTCAAAGCTGAGATTAGCCTTGCTTTGACTGTGCTGGCCAAAAAATGGACTGCTATGGCACTACAGCCCCACTCAGGGTAGTCCTGGAAAACAATGGTAAGGGAAATCCTCACATAAGGCAGAGCACATTCACTTTATATGAGAAGACAAGTGACCCAAGGTGGGATATACAGCACAGGGATGTGAGAAATGAGTGGGTTGACTGGCCAGAGGCCTGAAAGGAGAACAATTTTAAGACTGGGGAAGAGCATATCTGGACTTACAGGAGCTGGCCATGGAGGGAAGACTTGGCACTGCATGTCAGCACCCACCAGAAAGCACCTGCCACAGAAGAGGCACTAAGCTCTGTGAAGATGGGCCTCCATCCTAAGTCAAAGATCAACATGTGCCTTGGCATCCCCACTAGGTAGAACACACGGGTCCAGGATAAGGGCATGGAGGTAGGAAAGACCCTACATACCACCATCGTTAGTGTCCCACTTGGCAATTAATGCTTACTGCTTCTCATCTCTGTAACTGGCTCAGTGGGTCTGGGGGTCCTGGAAACACTTGTACCAGGGGCCACAAGGAGTGTCCCTTTAAAGTTTAAGCCTTGGCTGCTGCCTAATCACATTGGGCTCCTTGTGCCAAAAGACCAGAAGGGAAGGGAAAGAGATGACTCACCAGCAAGGGTGATTGACCCTTGCTGTCAGGAGGAGAGAGGGCTGTATTTACATAGTGAAGGCTGCCCCAGGAGATCTTTGGGGGCTTTTCTCCTGTCTACTTTCGTTGGTAAATTGACAAGTGTAGCAACCATGGCCTAAGAACAGCTAATGACCAGACACTCAACGATGATGGTTTGGATCATCCCACCACTAGGAAAGTCAACAGTGAGAGGAATGTGCAATGGGTGATGGTGGCCTTGAGGCTACCTACAGGCACTTAGATTATAGACTATCCCTCTAATCTTTCTCCTGTAAGTGGTCAGGAGACCAACCAGAATCCCCGAGAAGCTGTTCCTACATGTAGATTTGATCAGTGTAAGATATGGACTGTAGTGACTGCTCTGGTGTGTCATCCAGGTGTCTTCTTTTTGGCCCAAGTGTGGGCTATTGACTACTCACTTCTGAGCCCTAACAGGAATTGCCCCTTGTTGAAGGCAGCTTCTGGCCCCAAAGACTGAGCCCCCCTGTCTCTATTTAGGATAATTCAGGATCATATCAGCTCCAGGGAACCCTGTAGAATTGGTGGAGGTCTCTGTTGCCTCTGCATCACAGCCCTGGTCTTTTCTCTGCTCATTCCTGTACCCTCAGTTCCTTATAGGTGGTGTCCTCAACAGTAATTCTCAGAGAACTGGGGTCTCTTTCCCACGGAATCTGACCCTAAGACTCCAGAATTTGCTTCATGTTCTTGATGTGAGTAGGGGTGTTTGCCCCATGTACAATGGTTCAACTACTATAGATGTAAAGCAGAGCTCCTACCACCTGGACATCTGGGGTGAACAGGAATAAACTATTGTGGTTCAAGCCACTGAGATTTGGTGGCTAGATGTTTCCCATCCTGACTGATGCAGAAACAGCACGATCATTCAACCTTTAAAAATTTATAGATTCCAGTTCCAGTTCAGAGGTGGCTGAAGCCAAATTGTGGATCTGCACTTATGGCTAACAAATTAGAATCAAGCTATAAAGAGTCAAATGGAGTCAAAGGGGCTAAGTGTCATCACTGGAGCTTTTCTTGAGCCTGACTGAGAGTTTCAGGATGGAACTGGATTGCTTGGGGTCGTTGTTGGACAAATCTGGAACATGGAGATGGGGATGCATGACCAGTTAGCATCTCACAGTTAAAATTGGTTGGCCAGCCGAACATGTGGCTTCAGGTCACTGCCAAGAACTTCTTGCAGGCAATCCAGATGAGTCTGCAAGTGAGAAGTGAGTCATCAATGCCTGCATCCGTGAGAAAAATAAAGCTTAATAATCTGGTGTTGTGTTTCATGCTTTTTTTTTTTCCAGTGGAAGGCATGGACCCAAGACAAATGCCTCAGTGCTACAAGGTATAGTCTCAGAGAACAGTGTTTGTGAAGGGCCCTTCCGAGGAGGTTTAAGCAATGATTTCTGCTGGTGAAAGTTGACCTGGTAGGAGGCTTTATATCATGGCCCTGTCTGACCAGATGGGTGGGAAGAATTTCTTGATCCTATGAAGAGTTTCTTGATCCTATGAACAGTTTCTTGATACCCATAATTGTGACCTGCAATATAATGCAATGTTGTCTGGCTCAGAATGTGCTGCTGGGTCATGGCTGTTGAGACAGATACTAGAGTCTCACCCCTTAATATTTTATGACAGTCAAGTTTTGAGAATTTGTTTCTTGCAGACTTAATCAACCTAAGAGCCACAGGCAGTGCATCTGGCCTCTTCAGTCTAGTTTCTGCACAGCTCTTGGCCACCTTATTATTTTTAATCCCGCTCTGGTATTTTGCTGCTTCTGCTGACTGCAGACAATGTGGCTTTGACAGCATTTATGACTCTGCGGCTCTACAACTTTAAGACCTGACCTGTAAGATGCGTGGCAGTAAGGCTGTAGAGTATTTTAAACCTGGGGAAGAGGTTTTTAGAGGTCTTTTCCTGATCACCACTGTGTCAGCCTTGGCACATGGATATACTTCTACCCATCTTGAGGAGACACATAAATTACCAAAACATGTCCCTACAAATAGCAGTTTCTTTATCTGGATAAATTTAGCTTGAATATTAACTATAAATAGCCCCCAAGGAACAGAATAAACTGCTTTCTTTTTCTTGACAGTTCCTTCCTTTCTCTCACATCAATTGTGAGCCTTAGAAATAGGTCAGCTCTCATTATACTATGGTCAGACTAGAACATTTTGGAACATACCAGTCAAATTTCATGTTTCCTAATATCCCCTCTTTATCTGCATGGATTGTGTCAAGAGGCAATTCCTTTCACACAAGACAAGGTATGTGTGCAAAAGACACACTGCTATTTCCAAAGCTTCTGATGTGAGACTGGGGCGTTGTCCAAAATTGCTGTCTAAAGAGACTGATGCACGCTGAGAATAGCCAAGGACTTTAGCTGTGCTGTTAACCAAAGCAAACCTCTTTTTAGGTAGCATCAAGTCACTAGAAATTTTAGTTCCTCCAGAAATTTCTCCATCATCCTAACCTGCCCACAGGCACAATGAGTCAGACTTTAAAGAAGGAAGCATGCTCAGTTCAGGTAAGGGCAGCCTGTCTGACCCTCAGGGAGCAATGGTGCTTCCTGTGGAGAACAAATTGCATCCTGGAGATTAGTCCTTTTCTTTTCCTCCCTTAAACCAGTGATGGCTTTACAGTGTGCTAAGCACTGTGATAAGCCCTTCACAACCCAGAACCCTGGGAGGTGGCTTTATCTCCATTTTGCAGATAAGAGAAATCTCAGCATCCAAGAGTCTGAGTTGCACTGGCTGAGCCTGCTTCTGAATGTAGGTGCAACTGCCCCCAAAGCCCTTGCGCTCACCTCTGCTGCACTTGTCCCCCTCTTTGTGGTGCTAGCTTAAGCAGGAGACTCCTGTAGATCAACCTGCCCATCTTGGGATTACAGCAACAGGAAGGAAATACATTTGTTGATATCATCACTTATTCTCTCATTCCTCAACCCATTCGTTTAATAAATATTTACTGAGCTGTTTGTTACTCTGTCCTGGACACTGAGTTAGGTGCCGAAAGAGAGGTAAGTAAGACAGATGGTGTACAGAGAAAAAACAGATCCTAAACAAGGAAACACACAAATTAATACATCATTACAAAGTGTGATAAGTGACTTTTTTCCAGTGAATTACCATCTACAACGGCAGAACTGGCAAAGCAATTTCAACTATGTGGTTTGTGAATTGGAACTGAAAGAAGTGCTAGTGCAGCAGTATTCAAAAGAAATATAAAGCAAACCATATAAACCAGTGTACTAGCCATGGTAGAACAAATAAAAACGAACACGTGAAATTAATAATGTATTTTACCTGCTATATCCGAAATCTCATCAGAACAAGTTTCTCACTATTAATGAGGTACCATACACTTTTGTTTTCAGAATAAGTCCTTAAAATCCAGTGAATATTTTAAGCTCACAGCACATCTCAATTGAACAAGTCTCATCTCAAATCCTCTATGGCCACATGTTGACAGTGGCTGCATGGCACACCTTCAGTGACACAGACTGTGCCATCTTAACAGTGAGCCAGTAGTTTGCATCCTTGAATGACATGGGGTTACCGTCCCCCCCAAATCATAGATCTTCATTTAATTGTGGAGGTTGGGGGATGCTTAGAGAAAGGAAATTGACTAGATATCAATACATTTTTTTTTAATTTTTTATTTATTTACTTTTTTGTTAAGCAGACCCAGGCCGGGTTTGAACCCACCATCCTCGGTACACAGAACCACTGAGTTACAGGCGCCTAGCCCATCAGTACATTTTATAGCTCCCCCAGCGATTCTAATGTGTGATGAGGGCTGAGGACTATTCTGCTTCAAGCAATAACAGTTTTGTACCCAAAGTCTTCAAAATAAAGTGACAAGCCTGAGTCCATCTATCTTAGCCCCAGTTGATAACCATTCACCTGCTTTCCCACCCCTGCAAGCTCAGTCCTGGTGCCAGGCTCTGGGGCTGTGACCTTAGTCTGGGGTGGGGCTGCTGGGCTCTGCTTTGACAAATCTCCTGATGCTATGGTCATTACTGGGTTGTGCCCTGTGTCTAAGTCTCTCTTGTCTCTTCTCAGGAAAACTGCCCAGGGTCTCTAACCTTGGACTTCCTTGTTTTTGTTAATTCTCTTTCCTATCCCCTGCTGTCCTATCTACTTGCCTTTTCTGGGAATCCCTTTTGTGAGACTCCATCCTTTCTCTCACCTGTTGGACACCTAACACCTCTTACCAGGTCCTCCTGATGCCACAAACTCACTGCTCCCCCATATCTGCCCTTGCCAGCCCCACAGTCTCTGGACACTGGGTGCCTCCAGCCTGCCTGTTCTCTCCCCACCCCCACACCTTCCCCAGCACCTGCTCTACCACCCTGCCTTGCTGCTTAACCCCTCCCTGCCCAGTCCAGCTCAGAATACTTCAGCCCAAGCTCCTTCAGCAGCAATCATAACGGCTCATTAATCTTTATATCTAGATACTTCAACCTAGAGCCTAGGAAACCAGAAGCTCTGCTTGTTTCTATTTTCACCCCTTTCTCCTTATCTTTTATTATTTTTTTAATGAATGGTATTTATTTCAGATTAGCACCAGTGTACAAATTGTTAGGTTACCTTGTTTGTGTTTCTCAGGTAAGGTTCACGTTGTAGTTGAGCCCTTTGCCCAGGGGTGTGCTGTAACCTTACATTGTGCACCTTAGGTGAGACCTTATCAGCAACCCCCCATTCCCCTCTGTCTCCTTCCCCTCTACCCCACTGAATTCAATTGTGGTTTTCTCTCCTGTGGGTGAGTCGTTGTTTATCTATTGGTTTCATGTTAGTATTGAGTACATTGGATACTTGCTTTTCCATTCTTGTGATACTTTACTAAGAAGAATGTGTTTCAACTCCATCCAGGTAAATACAAGTGATGTAAAGTCTCCGTCTTTCTTTATGATGGAAAAGTATTCCATGGTATGCATATGTCCTTTTTTTCAATCTCATCTCCAGTTGCTTCTCTTTCTCTAGGCCTGCCATCCCCAGAGGAGAGGATAGAAAGCCTAATACTATGTAAATAGCAGAGCAAACTGTCCTCTGTCCTCGACACCAACTACAAGGAGGCTCTTCTACCCTGTGACGGGGAAGGCAAGTGTTTACTCCCAAGCTGACTTACTGTTTGTGCTGCTCTGAGCATAAATAGGGCCACAAACCCAATTAGGGAAACCTCTACTAGGAGATTTGATTTCTAGCTGGCAGTTTTCCCTTGAAGCCACTTGTACAAAGCTCACCTGAGCTTTTTACCAAAAGTCCTAAGAATTGTTATAATCAGCCCTGCAGTTCTGTTATGAAGGTATAGAACCCTTGGTTGAAAAGTTAATAATTATTATCCTATTTTGCATAAGCTTATAGCTGCTTTCCCCAGAGACAAACTTGTCAGATAAATAAAATTAAAGCTGTGAGGCTGTTATCTAAAACCTACAATTCTATTCCCAACAGAGATTTAAAGAAAGATGAAGATGAAGGAAAAGAATAATTTCTAGGCTCGGTGCCTGTGGCTCAATCGGCTAAGGCGTCAGCCACATACACCTAAGGTGGCAGGTTTGAATCCCCAGCCTGGGCCCGCCAAACAACAATGATGGCTGTGACCAAGAAATGGCCGGGCATTGTGGTGGGTGCCTGTGGTCCCAGCTACTTGGGAGGCTGAGGCAGGAGACTCGCTTGAGCCCAGGAGTTGGAGGTTGCTATGAGCTGTGATGCCATGGCACTCTACCCAGGGGTATAGCTTGAGGCTCTGTCTCAAAAAA
>CAUYQV010150277.1:0-32578 GCA_963574575.1 Galagoides demidoff | reverse complement strand
AAAACGGACAGCAGGCTCAGCGCCTGTGGCTCAAGCAGCTAAGGTGCCAGCCACATACACCTAAGGTGGCGGGTTCGAATCCAGCCCAGGCCCGCCAAACAACAATGATGGCTGCAACCAAAAAATAGCCGGGCGTTGTGGTGGGCACCTGTGGTCCCAGCTACTTGGGAGGCTGAGGCAGGAGACTCACTTGAGCCCAGGAGTTGGAGGTTGCTGTGAGCTGTGATGCCACGGCACTGTACCCAGGGGGACAGCTTGAGGTTCTGTCTCAAAAAAAAAAAAAAAAAAGAATTACCTGATTCAAAAAAAAAAAAACAAACAAAACAGACAGCAGGTCAGATTGGGCTCATGGCCAGTGGTTTATTGACCTCTGAAGTAGCCAGTATTCCCAAATTATAATGAAGAAATTATTTCTCAGAGTCCTTAAGCAACTTGGTTTGGGTCACACAGCTTATAAGGGATTTGAGCCTACGACCATCTGTCCCAGAACTCATGTTCTTTCCTCTATGCTGAGTTGTATTAATTAGCACAATACCTTATGCAGTCATTTAAAAACAGGATTTATGGTTCAGAAGAGAGATTCTGCTCAACTAAATACACAGTTGCTCCACAGCCCAAATGGTATCCAAACAGCTCAAGTAGAATATAGCAAGATTTCAGTGCCCATGCTCATTATGAAATTTATAGTCTCAAAAGGGTTTGCTGGTATTATTCCAGCAAGAAGTTGGTCTTGCCAAAATGAAGTGCAGAATTATTACGTGAATGTCAAAAAATAATTTTATCTTGAATTTCCTGGAAAACACTAGTAGACATTTTCTTATTTGGGCTTCAGTAACCCAGAAGTTTGCCCCAAACATGCAATAAACTGTCATAGAGGAAGGAACTGAATGATCCATTACAGAATGAGAAATGGGAATAGGAAAATGTCCATTCTTCAACTTATCTATGGTAAACATTAATTTCCTTAATTTCCTTTAAGATGGACCACAGATATTCTGAAATCTTGGCAGGGGTGTCCAGTCTACAGCCTGTGGGCCACATGTAGACTATTACAGAACTGTTTTGCTTATCTGTGGTGTTGAATATCACAAAAATTATGCATATAACCTATTTTTTTTTTTTTGCTCATCAGATTTCATTAGTGTTTGTGTATTTAATGTGTGGCCCAAGACAACACCTCTTCTAATGTGTGGCAGAGAAAAAAAAAAGTTAGACATTGGACACGCATGATAGAGCAATAGTTTTGATTGAGCTAGACAATGAAAAAAAGAGTAATATAGTCAACCAGAGATTTTTACCACAAACATCCAATCCATACTTCACTCCCATACCCCAAGACTAAAAATCCCCTAAGTAGGAAGAACGACTTGGAATCTGAACTTAGGAATCAAAATAAGGGGGGAAAATGCTTCCAGTGATTCTAATTATTCCACTTTCAGAGGCACGAGTTAAGGAAGTATTTTTCAAACTTTTTTAATCTCATGGCACACTTGAACCTATAGGTAAACTTCCGTGGCACACTTAAATTATGCTGAGCAAAACAAAGTGTAAAAAAAAGGAATAAACTTGGGCGGTGCCTGTGGCTCAAAGGAGCAGGGAATCAACCCCATATGCCAGAGGTGGTGGGTTCAAACCCAGCCCTGGGCCAGAAACTGCCAAAAAAAAATGTTTTTTAAAAAAGAATAAACTTAGTGTGCTTTGAACTTCTTTTGAAAATTATTTAATTAATGATGTTTAAAAATTTTCACGGCACACCTAAGATCCTCTTGTGGGACACCAGTGTGCTGTGGCACACTGGCTGAAAATCACTGGGGTTAGGCAGGGTTTCCCACTTCAGTACTCCTCACACTTGGACTGGGTAAATCTTTGTTCTCTAAGCTCCTCTGTGGATCATAGCATGCAACATCCTCAACCTCTATCCACTAGATGTCAGTTGCATCCTGCCCTCAACCATGACAATAAAAAATGTCTCCAGGCATAGCTGACTGTTCCTTTTGGGAACAAAATTGCCTTGAGTGAGATGCACTGGGTGACAACATAACCCACCAGATACCGGCTTTATCCTAACTTTCAGTTCACAAAACAAAACTAGACAACAACAATAAAAAAACCTGGAGCCAGCAAGTCTATGGGACACCTAGTTCTCTTCAGCTTTATTTAAAGACCACAAGCTCACCCACAACTCCCCCTTTATGTCAATGTGTAGTCATTTTATTTTGTAGCTTTGAATTCATTACAAATCTTAAGTGTGCACTAATATGCTTTCTTGACATGTTTTTATAGTACTAAATATCATTTGTCATTCACTATAATAGGTTTTATGTCAACAGTAATGCCTTAGGGATCAACATTTTTCCCTAATTTTTTAAAAATTTGTATTCTTTATTTATGCCTTTTAAACGATGGAGGAATTTGCAATAACAATCTTTGAAAACTTCTATTACCTCTCACCTTCCCTAACTAAAATTCACTTATCTGAAAGATGTAATAAAAAGTAACCAGTCCTCAAATAAATGGCATTCTAGTGTCAATTAAAATATAATTAAAATATTACCTAGGTCTAGACAATAACAAATATTGGCTAATATATGGAGAAATTGAAGCTGTCATAAAATGCTGGTAGATGGTAAGATGGTGCAGCCACTTTGTAAAACAGATTGGCAGTTTCTTAAAAAGTTAATCATAATTTATCATAAGACCCAGAAATTCTAATCTTAGGTATCTACCCAAGAGAAATGAAAACATATGCCCACACAAAGACTTGTACCCAACTGTTCATAACAGCACTATTCATAATAACCAAGAAAGAGACACAACCCAAATGTCCATTAACTAGTGAATAGATAAACAAAATGTGATATATTTATACAATAGAACACCATTCAGCAATAAAAAAAAAAAGGCATGAAGTAGTAAAACATGGTACTGCATGGGTAAACCTTGAAAACGTTATGCTGAAAGAAGCCAGACACCAAAGGCCATTGCATTATTCCAATTGCATTATTCTGCTTACATAAATTATTCAGAATAGGCAAATCTAGAGACAGAAAGTAGCTTAGTTAAAGCTGTGTGTAGGGGGTGAGGCAGGAGTATAACTGCTAATATGCATTGAGTTTTTTTATGGAGATGATAAAAATATTTTAAAATCAGATCATAATGATGGCTGTGCAATTCTGTAAATTCTGCAGCTAGTTTTTGGCGGATTGAGGAGCATTTCAGTTCCTCACACTGCAATGCACTCCCCTTTCTCTTATGCTTCCAATTCGTTTTTCTTTTGGATTAGGCATTAATTCTAATAGTCCCTATCTAATATATACAAAGGTTTTTTTTTTTTTGATTAATGGATTTTAATCAAGCTGGAGTGAAGATTCCAGTGGCTTCCCCCAGGACTATGTTGTTACCAACATTACTGAAGACATAGACTCATCATTCGATTTCGTAGTTAATCAATTATGGGAGAGCAAAAAATACACCAGATGATAAAGTTAAAATTTAAAAATATCTTGAAGCTGGTGCAATAGGTCAGACCCGTAATCCTAGCATTCTGGGAGGCTGAGGTAGGAGGATCACTTGAGCCCAAGAGTTAGAGATTGCTGTGAGCTATGACACCATGGCATTCTACCCAGGTTGACAGAACAAGACTCTATATAAATATAAAATTAAAATAAAATAACATTACATTTGGATAAGTTGGAACTAAGTACTGAAACAAACAAAAGTAAATTAAGTAAGAATAGATATAAACATCCAATGAATACATTTCACATGAACAGAATGAAGGAAACTCAGTTTCACCATCAACTCAGTTTCACCATCACTAATCTAAAAGAAGTCTATGGATGTTATATGCCAAAAATTTCCCCATGAATTAGATATGTTATATTAAAAGAGTATTATGGTTATGTACAGCAGTAACAAAGTCCAAATACAGATGACATTTAGAGTATTATACCCATTTCTGGTACAATGTTGTAAGAGATACCTTCCACATCAGTTACTCAATGACCTTCAACAAATACTTGAGTACCAGACATGGTTCTGGGAATACAGGCAAAAACAAGGAAATGAAATTCTTGCTCTTGGGAAACTTATAAGATACCTAGGGAAGGCAAGTTTTGAGTCAGTCATTACCCACCTGGTGAGTTTTACAGAGGGAGAGGACAGAGATCATGAGAGAAGATAAGGGTAGACCAAGCCTAGACCTCCTTTCACAGGAAGGCAACCTAGATGGAGAAAGGTCTGGAAACAGTAGTTGAGTTTCTGGGAATAGATAATCTAGACAAGAGAGAATTGATGGGGTGTGGTTGAAGTGTTGTTGTATCCCATATTTGCTGTTCCAGAAAAAAAATAAATGGTAGCAGTAGAGAGACATCAGAAGGAGGCAAACTTTCTGTGTGATATTTGGAAGGTCATCCTTGGACAACACAAGACATGGCTTAATAAAGTAGTGAGCTCATCAGTGCAAAAAGCATTCAAACAGATGACCTTTTCGTTGACCCAGATCAGGAGTCAGAAAACTTTTTCTGTAAAGGAGCAGAGAGAAAACATTTTAGGCTTTGTGGGTAACATAATCTCTGAAACAACTGCTCCACTCTGCCATTGTATCAACAAAACAGCCACAGATAATGTGTAAATAAATGAACATGGGCTGTGTTCCCATAAAAATACATTTAGGGACCCTGAGATATGAATGGCACATAATCTTCATATGTCACAAAATATCCTTCCTTTGATTTTCTTTCTCAACAATTTTTGGCTCATGAACTGTAAAATATAGGCAATAGGCTAGATTTAGTCCATAATCCCATAATTCCAATCCCTGGACTAGATGACAGAGTTTGCTTCAAGTTCTGTTACTCTGAGTTAGAATAAAACCTGAGACTCATGACTTGTCCTTTTAAACCCATCACATCTTTGCCAGGAATTATAACTATGGGTAACATGAATTGAGGCTAAAGTATAGAGAATTCTCCCCAGCAACAAAGTGGTGAACTGGGATTTGAACCCAGAATCACTTTTCCCTGTATTTTTTCAGTCAATCTATTCAACAAACCCAGAAGGTGGGCACTCTGGTTGTACCTGTGCTATGAGTGAGAATACTGAAGCACAGAATGATTAAGTCACTTATCTACACTCACAAGAGTATTAAGTATTGGGACTAGAGTTCCAACGCAGGCAGTCTGGCTCAGAAATCACACAGTTGATCATACCCCACTGCCTGCCATGAAGTTACTTTAACAGACAAGTTGGGCATGGCCCTAGTTAAGAAAAACCCTGGCAACTCATTGACTGCAAGTTTGGGATATGGTGTGGGCATAGCATTGAGCCACTGGAACTAGTGATATAGGGTAAATGAAAAAAGGCAAGAAGACAAAATAAAAAAGGGATCTAGCAAAGCAAAAAAAGAAAAAAATCCACACTGCCTGTTCCACAATTTGGTCAAGGGGAGAGCCCTACTTTAATTTCTCTCCTGTACAAGAAAAGATAATATTAATACCTATCAGTCTTACCTAAGGGGGTTGAATAAATTAATTAATGGCAATAAACTGCTTAAGGTTTTTATATGGAAACAAAAAAGTCAAGAACAAGTACAACAGAGTACCTGATTGCATTTATTGTTGTGTTTATTACATTATTACCCTCCTGGTCTTTGGGAGGTTTTTGTGAATAAAGAACAGTGTGTTAATTATTCTCAGAACTATTGATACTCTGAGAAAACCAAGCCTAAATCCTAAGAGACAATGGCCACTGCAGCTGAGATTTGGAAAGCCAAGAAACTACAGTCTTTGATGTCTCTTTTCTATTAATATTTCTGTCAGCCTATAACTGTCGCAGAAATGATGGGACTAATTTCAGCCTATGTAATCTTCTTACTTTCTAAATAATTGGAGCACAAACTTCCTGCACTTAGGAGTTCTTTTTGCATGACGGTCACCTTCTGCTTCCTAGAAGGTAACAGAAAAAAAGAGAACTGGAGAGATGAAACAGGACAGCTGGTCAGGCTGAAGCCCCAGGCCAGAATTCAAAAAGGATACTGATTTTTTTTCACCTCATCCAAGAACCTTCCTTGATCTCCAGGCTGAGCTGGATGTCTCTCTTCTGAACTTCAGTAGTTCCAAACACACTTCTATTATACTTTCTGAAAATGTTGATTTGCTCCTCTAGTAGACTGGACATGCCTCAAAGCTTTGTCTTGGTTTCGCCTGCAACTACTACAAAGCTCAGCAGACCATGGGCTCCTAATAAACATTAAATAACAATAAAAAATAAATTGCTTTTGGTTTGGTCATCAGTAAAATGAGAAAACAGGACGAGCTAGTCAATAATGTTTCTTCTAGTGTTGAGACTAGGGTAAAGACAATTCTTTTAACTCTCAAGTAGACTCTTGTATGTGTGGTTATTCTCTGGCTTAGGGGAAAAAAGGGAGAGAGAGGCTCAAAAGATAAAGTAATTTATATGACTAGACCCCTTTCTTTCTATAGAATGATCATTCTCTTCTCAACTCTGCATCCAGAGAGGGCCCTTTGCAGACAGTACAGCTCTTTTCATTCCCCTGCTCATAGTTCTCCACATGATCCCCCATCTGAACCAGGGTCAAAATCGCAATCCTCCCATGGTCTATAGACACTATGCCAATCTGGACATTTTCCTACTCACCTCTCCTACCTCTATCCTTGGCTGACTGTGGTTCGGCCACACAAGTCTCCTTACCACTCCTCCAATTCACCACATACGATGTATACCCTTATGGTTCCCTGCTAGAATTTCCCCCCAGATATCCTGATGACTTTCTCTTACCTCTTTCAAATCTGCCAAAAGTCACCTAAACAGGCAGATCTATTCTAACCACCTTGTTGACAATTTGGAGTTTCCCTTCCAGCACTCCCCATTCATTCCCTTTGCTGATTGATTTTTTTCCATAGTGCCTGTTACCTTTCAACCTACCAGAGATGTTACTTTTACTTTATAGGCTCTTTGAGCCAGGGCTTTTGTCTGTCCTGATTACTGCTGTGTCCCAGCACCTATAAGACTGACAGGAATTCAGCATGGGCTTCAACAAATGCTTGCTGGGTGAATGAACACAACTAAGGTGGCACAATGAGAATAGGAATGAGGCTCCCTCATGAGCCTTAAGCTCAGCTGCTTTTCCTGGCTGGCTTTTGAGCTGCTGCTCTCATCTCATACTCATGGCCTCCTCCAGAGTCCACATTCATTCTTTTCTTCTAGTTCTCTTTGCCTTTCAACCTCTGTCCACAGGTTACTCCCTTTCAGGACAGTGGGGCTCCATCCCAAGGCAAATCAAACAGGAGGCAAAGTGAGGGAAAGGGGAAAATATCTGCATGTGCTAATGGAAGGCAAAAACTATTATCAACAGGAAAGGCATGGGACTGACCATTGACCTTACTTCCCGATGTGGTAAAAAGGAGGTAAACATCAAATTTTTAATCCCATACTCTCACAACAGCTATTTTGGGGCTAATGAGAGTTAGAAAAGCAACTTCTCAAATAAAACTTGAATACATAAGTCTAGTAATCTCTCTTAGCCTAGCTGGTATCTGTAGAGGCTGTCTAGATCTTAAAGTCCTATAATGGCTAATGATCATGGAAAGAAGGAGCAGGGAACAATGGGAAGATTCAGGTTTGGGATCAATGCACTTATATTTCTTCATATGGAGAAGCAAAATTATAATACCTAATTTATGAATGTATTTTGGAATGAAACAGGATATTTTGAGAGCAGGATACTACATATTATATGTGTAATAACCCAGTCCATAATAGGTACTCAGTAGATGTCAGCCACCACTACCACCATCATCATCACTATCATCACCATTATTCCTGTCGTTATTATTTGAAGGTGTTGATCTTTGTAGGAGTACAATCATGCTGAGAAAAATAAAGAAGGGTCACTGTACAGGTTGAAAATGAATCAGATTTAACTTATTCAAGATGTCTCAAACTTGGGACAATTAACATTTGAGTCCATATAATTATTTACTGGGGTGGGCTACCCTACACATTATAAGAGGTTTAACATTATTCAAGGCTTCTAGACATCAGATGTGGTAACAATCCTCTCAATTGTGAAAAACAAAGCATGTCTCCAGGCATTTCCAAATGTCTCCAGAGAAGTACAATCTCTTGATTGAGATTGAGAACCACTAACATCCAACTGGGAAACAGGAAATAGAAAGTAGTAAAAACCAGGCCTTACTTAAATCCTTTGTGTACATAAGGGACAATATATCATTCTGGTTTAGATAAGGGTAGGCAAACTATGGCTCATAGGTCAAATCTAGCCCATCACTTGTTTATGTAAATAAAATTTTATCCAAACACAGACATGTTCATTCATTCACATATTATCTATGGCTGCTTACTACAGTGGTGGAGTTAAGTAGCTGTAACATAGACCATATGATCCAAGAAGACTAATATATTTACTATCAAAGTTCACTGCTCCTTGGTTTATGGTATAGACAGAATCTGGAGACAGACTGCTTACTTTCAAATCTTAGTTCAGGTACTTATTATGGATACAATTTTCAGCAATATTGTATCCTGGTGCCTCAGATTTTCAATCTGTCAATAGGAATGCTATTCATGGTGCCAAATTCATAGGGTCATTGTGAGTACTGAATGAATAAAAATACGTGATATGCTCAGAATAATTCCTGGAATGTCACAGGGACTCAATAAATGTTTACCATTATAATACTCTTCAGGAAGAAATAAAGAATACATGATGCTCTTATCTTTTAAGGAGCTGATTTATGTATCTGAATAAATCTACCCAGAGAAAAATAAGCTCTTTCATGTTCAATGAAACTCATTAATCTGTCTCTTACAATTATCTCTCACTAATACTTGATGGGTTAATTTCAAAGAAAGAAAGAAAGAATATAATGCCTTTAAAAATATGATTTTAAAGTTTCTGATGAAAAATCCAAGAGGAGAAATATAAATTTGCAGTGAAACTGATATGGACTTTATGTACTTTCTGGCTATTTCAGATCAAGCTTTCTATTTCACTGCCCCCTTCTTTTTATTATTTATAAAATCTTAGAAAGGAAGGGCTTTCAGGTAATAATGTACCTTTATGAGCACTTAGCTGTGTAGACATCCTCATCACAAATCCCCAACCCTGAATAGCCCAGGAGGCTCACTGTGCAGGAGCAAGTTACACTCTTGCCCGCCCTGTAGCATTTCCTCAGCTGTTTCTGCTTCTCCTGTTCTATCTATTCTCTAGATATCAGCTCAAGCACTTTTTCTTTCCCTGCGGCGCTTGCCATGCTCTCCTGACTACTTCTTCAAATTCCAGCAGTGCTCAGAAGCCTTCACCTCTCAATAAGGCACTTCATCCCATGGAGCTACTATCACTCAACTGCTATGTGTGTGGCTACCTGGGTTCCCAACCAAATTGCAAATGACTTGTGGCAATGACCTTAACTTACACTCCTCGCATGTATCTCCTATCGCACTATGTCTAGAGAAGGGGCTCTTCCTAGACACTTAACACATTCATTAATTAAAAACTATATTGATTGTCACCATATAGGTATCTGACGGAAGACTTACACATATAGATATATAGAAACAAATCAATATATACTCGTACAAATCAGTGAAAAAGGAAATAATCCCATAATTAAATGAAAGAAAGACTTGAACAGATAGTTCACGCAAGTTTATCCAAATGGCCTGCAAACATGTAGGTTACTCAACTACATTAGTTATCAGGGCAATGTAAATCAAAACCTAGGGTTGATACCAGTATACACCCACCAGAATGACTGAAATGATGAAGACGTAGAGCAGGGAGGGAAACAACTGGAACTCTGACACAACTGGGGACCACAGATCAATAGAACCATTTTGGAAAATTGATTAGCAGTATCTATAAATTCTTCGCATAAGCATATTCTGTGACTTAGCAATTGTGCCCCTTGGTTTATTCTCCACAGAAATGCATATGTATGTTCACTAAAAAACAGATATCAGGCCAGGAGCAATGGCTCACACCTGTACTCCTAGCACTTTGGGTGGCTGAGGTAGGAGGATTGCTCGAGGCCAGGAGTTCAAGATTAGCCTGAGCAATATAGCAAAACCCTCTCCCTATAAAAAACAGAAAAATTAGCATGATTGGGTGGCAAGCACCTATAGTTCCAGCTACTCAGAAGAGTGAGGCAGAAGGATTGCTTGAGAGCAAAAGTTTATAGTTTTAATCAGCTATGATGACACCACTAAACTCCATCCTGAGTAAGACAGCAAAACCCTGTTTTTTTTTTTAAAGGCAGATATTAAGCATCTTCATGACACACCATTCATAATAGGCCAAATTTTGACTGACCTAAACGCTGATTGACAGTAAAATAAAGAAGCATCTATGTTCACTTAATGAACTATGATACTACCATGAAAATTATCACAATTTATTCTCATCAAGATTAATGAGTTTCACAAACATAAGATTGAGTTAAAGAAGCCAGAAAGAAAAGGGTACACGGCATATAATCCCATTTACACATAGTACAAAACCTGGCAAAACAAACCTGTGAGAAGTTAAGAAAGTGATGATTCCTGTGAAGAAGAATATGAGGGTTGTCTTCAGGAAAAATTGTTAATTTTTTTAAAATTTTGGGTTAGTATGAGGGTATGGATAATTAGGTTACATCATTTGCATTTGTAGGGTAAAGTTCAAAGTCTGAATTGTAGTTGAGTTCTTCACCAAGGAAGTGAGCCATATACCCCTATGTTGTAGCAAATAGGTGGGAACTCACTGAACCCCTCCCCCCTTCTTGAATTCAATTGTCTTTTTCTCTTATGTGGGCCTATAGTTTCTGATCTACTATTTTCAAATTAGTACTGAGTACATGGGATTCTTGCTTTTCTATTCTTGAGATTCTTAGGATTATGTTCTCCAAATCCATCCAGGTAGATATAAAATATGCAAAGTCTCCATCTTTTTATGCCTGAATAGTATTCCATGATATACATATACCACAGTTTATTAATCCACTCATGGGTTGATAGGCACTTGGATTGTCTCTACATCTTTGCAATTGTGAATTGAGCTGCTATAAAATAGCACACTTTATAAGGTCTCAGAGTTTTAGATCCTGTTGTGGGTATGGAGAGAAGAGTATACTTATGCAATGTTGGTAGAATTGCAAACTCATCTAGCCTGTTTGGGAAGCAGTATAGAGAATCCTCAAGGAACTAAAAGTAGGCCTCCCATTTGATCCCACAACCCCATTCCTAGGTATCTACTCCAAAGAAAAAAATTAATTCTATCATAAGGACATTTTAACTTGAATGTTTAATTTAATTTATTGTTGGAGGATCATTGAGGGTACAATGAACCAGGTTATACTGCTTGCATTTGTCAAATGTTCAATTTTAAAATTTAAAATTTGAGTGTTGCTTATAAGAATATTTTCCAGTTGTAAAAATTCATTGAGTCATACAATTAAAATATGTGCCCTTTTCTATATGTATTTTTCAATGTAAAGCTAAAATGATTTTTGGTTGATTTAACTGAAAGGAAAAAAAGGAGAAAATCAGCAAAATCCTCCTTTATTTTCAGGTAGTGCTTTCTGCCTTGTACACAGTATGTAGGTAACAAGTCACCATTCCCTGGAGAGAGGAATCTATAATGAAAGAACAGCTGTTCTGCTCAGACTGTCACAAAAACCCTTCAATTCTCCAGCACCAGTTCACCACCTCCAGTCTTTTGCTAAACACACTGGAACATGTCATTCTTTGCACAGAGCTCAGAGCACTTGAAAACTGCAAAGAACTTCATTTTATAGGCAAGAAAACAGACTCTAAAAGTCAAGTTGCTGGTCTGAGACCACACGGCCAATTCACAGTTGCGGTATGCAATGGAATTAATGTTTATACACCTTCCCCTTCATATGCTGAAATCCTAACTCCTAAGAATTGAGAGATGATTAGGTGATGAAGGCTCTGCCTTCGTTGATTGGATTAATGCTTTTATAAAGGAGATCCCAGAGAGCTTGTTTGCCCCTTCCACTATATGAAGACTCAGGAAGAAGTTGCCATCTATGAACCATGAAGCAAGTCCTCACCAGACACTGAATCTACTGGTGCCTTGATCTTGGACTTCCCAGCCTCCAGAACTGTGAGGAAAAAAACATTTGCTGTTGGTAAGCCACCAGTTTAGTTTACATGATATTGTATGATGGCAGCCTAAACAGAGTAAGAGAAGGTGGGAACAAGGGCTCAGGACCCATGACTCCCAGCTGTATTCTTGCCACTTCTGCCTGCAAGGAATTAGCAAAGCTCCATTCATGGAACGGGTCCACAGTTTATGCTCTTCTGGGGCTGCTAACCATCTCTGAAACACAACGAAAGATGCAGACCTGCAGCAAAGGCACCAAGAATTCGCCATCAACACACTTGTCTATGAAATCTTGACAGGAATCTGATAGGAAAGAACACATTTATTAATTTTCTTTGGGGCCAGTTGTTTCCTTCAGACTATACATACCTGCTAATTCCTGCAACTGAACAGCAGAATCCCAACCTGGTACTTGGTTAGTAATTATATAGAACATTGTATTGTACAATTGTTACATGCTTTGGGGAGGTGGGAAGAAAAATATTACAAGTACCAATTCTTTGCCTTGTCATTTTGATGGCAAAAATCTATATTTATATTCAGGGAAAACAGGTTTAATGATGTGGGTATTTTTTGTTTCTCCTTGAACAAGACTTTTGCACCTCTTCTCTGCTTAGTGCATACTGATGCCAGAAAGAGGTGAAGCTACAAAAGAGGCCAAAGTATTACATAACCCAGCCTGGGTAAACAGACCTGTCTACCTGGGAGGCTTTCTGAATCTCGATGCTGACTCTGGGTGATATCAACGATGAGCAAGGAATTCTAAGAGGGCACCGAGTGCACAAGCTTGTATGTCAACTACAGGCTGCAGAACAGGGAGAGATGGAGCCCGACTATAAAAGAGGGGAAGTCAGCTAGAAAAGCCTGTTGCCGCCATGTTATAAACTTCTGTGTTTGATTTTCCCTTAGAAATTTTAGCCCCCATGCCTCCCTGACCCCTACCTCAGTCCTATTTTGTCCTTGGTGGAAACACCCTAATGTTCCTGTAACTCCCCATGAGTTACAGCATTCTATGATCCCTTTCCCTTGACCGTGAGTGAAACCTGTGACTTGCTTCTAACAGACAGAACATGGCAAAGGTGGTGAAATGTGATGTCAGACTCCATCTTAGCAGGTAGAGTGAGAGATTCCCTCCTTGGGACCTTGAAGAAGTAAGCTGTCCCATTGTGCGAGGACATTTGAGGGGATTGTAAGAGGACCATCTGGCAAGGAATGCAGGTGGCCTCTAGGAATGATAGTAGACCCAGCTGACAGTCAGCAGGGAAGTGGGTACCTCAGTCCTACAGCACCAAGAAACAGCTATGCCTACAACCAGGTGAATTTGGGCAAGGGCCCCGGAAAAGGGACATAGCCCAGCTGCCACCTTGATTGCAGCCATGTGAGGCACTGAGCAGAGGACCCAATTCAGCCCTATCTGGACTCCTGACCCATGGAAACTGGAAGATGATAAATGTGTATTGTTTAAGCTACTGTGTTTGTGGTAAGTTGTTAGACAGCAAGAGAAAATGCATGCAGTGCTCTCAGGACCAGCCTGACCTTGGAGGCCCCCCCAGACCGTCCCACCTTGCCCCACCTTTCCAAGAGAGGCACTCACATCACCCTTTTTCCTCAGATATCTAAATTGTCTCATTTCTCTAGAACCTTAAAGAGAATTATTTAATCCCTGGTAGATTAATAGTTAAACATTAATCACTCAGTCATACATCCATTCCTGTGGTATAAACAGTTTAATACAAAACCTCAGTATTTATCCACAGCTTCCCTGAGTTACTAGTTGTTACAGAGAAAAGAGCAACAGAATTAGAGTTAAATATGTTTGGGAAACGGTGAGTAAAGCAAAATTCAGCAAGTTCCTTTACTGTAGGAGTTTGAGGGCCTTTCACACTCCAAAGAAGTTTGTGCATGCACAAGAGGAAGGTAAGTACACGGCACTTCTACAACATTCCACTACACAAACACTTCCTTCCTCTCTTTTTTGGGGGGTGGGGCTTTTGTGTGCATGTGGAATCTCACAGGGTATAGCCCCAAGACTGTAGGCACACAAACACATATATATGAAAATGAGAAGATACTCAAATATAATGATCTCTATAAAGAATAGTAGTTATATCTACAGTTATTAGATAACAATGGATTTAAGGATGTTTGTCCTCTATAATTTTTGTTGTTTGCAAATAATTTTTAAAAGATAAAACAACATTGAGAACAGCCAGCGTGTATCCATCTAAACCGAGATTATTTAAAAAATTATTAAGGGGTAATTATTCATAATATAATCAGCTCAATTACCTTTTTTCAGTATTCAGAAGATGCACACAGGTTTCTATAAAACATGAGCCCCTCCAGACATTTAAATTATACCTCAACTTTTAAAAATGGAAATATACACATTTAGAACAGTAATTGCCATATGGCAGGTTCACATGAAGACTTTGTTTAATAGAACCCTTTGAAGTCGAATTTACTGGGTAAAATTTGCCATGTGGTGGTCTAAGTGCTATTATGAGGCATTGGTAAATATCATTATCAGAATTAATTATTTCACTGAGAATACTATCTATTTGGTCATTTCTATTATCCCTAGAATGAAATATCTGGGTTAAAAATATCCTGGGTTCAAATAAATAAATATCCTGGGTTGAGTCTATTTGGCATTTTACCCATGCTGGTTTTTATTTCCTATTCTACCGTTATCTGTGATCCCTTGATGACATCCAAACAACTCCCTTTTCCCAAAAGTTTTCAGGCTCTACTAAAATTCAAAATGTCAGATTTAAGTTTGTCTTAAGGCTTTGATGTTTTCAATGTGCATAGTCTTCTATCCAAATCCATGGGCCGGCTCAGCGCCTGTGGTTCAATCGGCTAAGGCACCAGCTACATACACCTAAGGTGGTGGGTTCGAATCCAGCCTGGGCCCACCAAACAACAATGATGGCTGCAACTAAAAAAAAAAAATAGCCAGGCATTGTGGTGGATGCCTGTGGTCCCAGCTACTTGGGAGGCTGAGGCAGGAGACTGGCTTAAGCCCAGGAGTTGGAAGTTGCTGTGAGTTGTGATGCCACAGCACTCTACCCAGGGGGATAGCTTGAGGCTCTATCTCAAAAACAAAAAAACAAACAGCAACAACAAAAAAACCAAATCCATGTGCCATCAAATCTTCCACACACTGGAGGTCTCACCCTTAAGTCACTGGTCTTTACAAAGTGTCCACCCAATGGTTTCTTTCTTTTGGCACTTTCCGATATCAGAAGATTCTTTTAAGTATCTATTAGACTATTCTACTTTTATTCACAGTGGAAAAGACATTTCAATATGAATTGCTTAGTTGTTATCCCAATATGTTATAAATTGTTCATTATTTTAGATAATGAACCACCAAAATATTTAGCTTCCCTCTGATGATCAGAAATAAGACTTTTAGTATTAATATCAAAATTTCCCCATCAGTCCTCCAGAGTACCAAAATTATCTGAATATTTCATTATCATTTCATTTTATTAAAATCTCATTTTGCTTTGCCAATTAATTGGTCTCCTGTAGAAAATGATTTGTGTTTGATTCCTGAATGGGAAAAAAAATCTAAAAATATCATCAATGGGGCTACGTCAGATAATTTCAAAAGTATAATTCACCAACTGTCTGAATAATGTCACAGTCAGAGGGAAGAATATTTATGGTGGCTCTTTCTTCGCATCATAAATTTCATAGGAACGAGGAAATTTGTTTCATACACAGCAGAGAATACTGATGAAATGTTCTAAGGTGAGAGCTGTCAATTCTGTTGACATTAGGGGATTTCAAATGCAATAAAAAAATGAAAGGTACAATTCCTAAAAGAGTCAACGATCATATATTTCTCCCTTTCCATTAGAATCTTAAATTATACCCAAAGAATTAAATAGGAGAAACTAGTATTCTAGCAGCAGCAATCTAGTATTGTCAGGGGTTGGAAAGGTTTCAGGGAGCTTTGTTATTCCTTCTCCGCCTGCTATGGAGCTATAAACCTCCTTCCTCTCTGTTAAGTACTTAGTGTATGTAAGAAAATGGTCAAAGTCATGGCTGAGAGGGAAGCCACGGAAAAGAGAAATATCAGGTCATGACAAGTTCACCACTGATAAAACCATGACCTAAAGATTGCCAGACAAAGACTGTTGTGCTCGTATTAAATTGTAAGTAAATATATTTGCAGTCTTCCTGCAGTGTAGCTTCTGGGAAAATGTGAGTTGAGAAAAGAAAGATACTATTAGCCTGGAGGGAAGGAAAATGTTGTCAGCATTAACCTCAACCCAGTTATAACACAGGTTGTGTCTACAAGCAAGATAAAAATAAATGCAACAAAGGGAAGCTTATTCTCATTCTCTGTGGTCTTAGCTTTTAAGGGGCCAGGGTTTCCCGCCGGGCAGCAAGGCTGTAGTAAACCAGAACAACTTAATCTTTCAGTCATGAGCTCCGTGCAAGGTGATTTAGCTCATGAAAAAAGTCAATGTGTGAAAGCAAGGAAAGGTTTGCCTTGATCCAGTTTCCTGTGGGCAGCTTTAAATAAGCAACCATTGAAGTGGGAGGAAAGACAAACAAATAGGTAAATAATTCACAGGAGTTAAGTCTGACATATGCTTGGAAGGTAATACAATGTAATACTAATGACTTATAAAGAAAGAAGTCACCTTTTGCACTGTTTAGCTGGGTTGTGCAAGAAAACTGACAATATTGCATTGACCTACAAAAGGAGCTGAAATCACTACCAAAAGGGACATAGTCATAAATTCTCTCTGAATTATAATTCCCAAATAATCACACCATGAATAATTTCTAGAATTCTAGAGGCTTCCTCTTATTTTTCTCTCAGCGATGACTACCTTCCATTCCTCCGCAGGCTCTGACGTTTCCTTGTGGTTTCAGAGTAGATTGTGCTTTTATTTTTTGCTTCAAAGTTTCAGAAGTTCTACTGAGAGCTTTGTGTCTAACATCTTCTCAAAGCTATCCATAGGTTAGCTTTTCCTCCCCTCTTTTACTTAAAAATCTGTCAGGAGACTAAAACTACCTCTAGCTAAGAGTTACAAGCCAGAAACAAGAGCACTCCCTGGTGGACATCTATGGTGATACCATTTAAAAACATGCAGGGCTTTTCTCCAGACGCTGTCAAGAGACATGATTAGGAAAAAGAGGACCTTGTATGTTATCATCTAATGAGAATGCTTTTGAAAGGGAAATCAGACGCAAACCAGGACTTTTCACAATGTCTGACACATCCTAAATATTAAAGTTAGAAATAGTGAATCTGTCCCTGAGTAATTAAAGTAAGAAATAGAATTTCTAACTTGTAGTGAGGACAGCAGAGCTACAGAGTTGGTAAATAATGTTATCATTCTCTCTTCATGGGGGATGATGTCCCAATTCTATCTATATATTACTGATTGGAAGGATAGGGTGCTTGATCTCTCAGAGTTTCCAAAAACAATTGAATCAGCAATAATTTTCAAAACATAAGAACTTAATTTCTATACAAATATGTCAATGATCCACATGGCACACAGATAGATCTTTGATTTTACTTTTTATTTAGCCCTGGAATGTAAAGACATATTCATGTTTCTATCCAATCTGTATCAGAGCAGGCCCTATTTTAAGACCAAGGTTGCAGAATATATTCCAATTAATGCTGCCAATAGTAGAATGACCTCAGGAGGTGGGTTCAGGACAGCAGATGTTTACAAAATAAATGAAATCATCCGGTTATGACTATAGAACTGGCACAACTTAATACTATCTTGGCTTGAACAAAAACTATTACATAATAAAACAAAATAAACGGAAATAATTGTTCATGAGTGCCAATAAGTTAGATTTATGGTGTCATCTATACAAATTGCAATTTGTAATGGATTGCCAAACATGTGTCTGAGGGCTTTCATTTTTAGTCGTGTACATTTTATTACCATGGGAAGAGCTAGAAAACTAAAGTCTTAAAGTGCAAAAATGGAGGCATAAACAAATCTTTGGAAAAAGGATCATGTGTAGAGAGTCGTTAAGCAGAATGCATCTTTCAAAGGAGTTTTTATTAATGTTTAATTATATAAGTTTCAAAATTTCATTCTTTCTTCTGCTAAAAGAAAGATCCTAAGACTATTAATGGTAAATACAGATATTTCAAATAGTAGGCACGTTTTAGGGGGTGGCGGAGAAATTTCACGAATGCAGAGAAGTTTTCAAATCCAAGCACCGTTTCTGTGATTATAATACCTTTATACAGTGTGAAAAATATTCCTATTTTATAGATGAAGTGACCTGGGCAAATAGAAATTACAATCCAAAATAGAACTGGAGCCCGCCCCTAATAGGCTGCCGATATGAGCTCTAACTCTCCATTACCTTAGATTAGTACTTTTCAACCTTTTTTTAATCTCATGGCACACTGGAATCTATAGTTAAACTTCCACAGCGCACTTAAATTATGTCGATTTTAAAAAGGAGTAAAAAAAGAATATACTTACTGTGCTTTGAACTTCTCTAGAAAATAATTTAATTAATGATCTTTAAAATTTTTTGCAAGCACACCTAAGATGCTCTCACAGCACACCAGTGTGCCATGGAACAACAGTTGAAAATCACCGCTTTAGATCATCAGTTCTAATGCAGTGAGATAGACTCACAGCTGTGTTCATACCAATTCCACCCTAATTATGCTTCCATGAAATTACACTGCATGGATTTTATTGCAATCAAGAGACGCCCACTGTCTCCTTAATGGAAACCTGGGGAAAGACCCTAGCTCAGAGGATCTCAATTGAGGTTGATTATTCACCCCATCCCTACCCCTTGAGGGACACTTCCTAGCATTTGGAGACATTTTTTTTGCTGACAGAATCAGAAAGTGAGAAGTGCTATTGGCATCTGGTGGGTAGAGGCCAGAGGTGTTGCTAAACATCCTATAATGCACAGGACAACTCCCCCCACCACAAATTTCAATAGTATTGAGGTTGAGCAATGCTATATAGACATTGGCACTGTATTTCCTAGGACTGAGTCCACTATTTGATAATTAAACCTACCCAATTTGTTAATGCCTATAGGCTATAAAATCAGATACCTTTACAATCACTTTCTTGATTGTGGAAATATACTGTATCTGGAGCTTGATGTTCCCCATTCAGAGGGCTGTGGAGTCTTTAGAAGGTATTTCTGGTACAGGAAGAGAGAGAGAAGAAATTCTGAGTGGTTTTGCTAAGGAGAAATGTCTAGCCTCTCATTCTTCATAGTCTGTAGTGCTCTCCATTGATATATTCCTATAGAATCCCCTCCCTTGAGTGTGGATGGAAACTGACTTGCTTCTAAAGAATACATAATGGAAACGTTGATGGGATATCATTGTCATTGATTATATTATATAAGACTGTGTCTTAGAACACTGGGATGGATGAGAAATTCTATTGTTGGCTGTGAAAATGTCAGTTGCCATGTTGTAATTTGCCTATGGAGTGAGCCACATATCAGGAAATCATGGGAGATCTCCAGGATCTGAAGACAGCCTCCATCTAACAGCCAGCAAGAAACCAGGGACCTTAGTCCGACAACCTCAAGGAGATAACTTCTGCCAATAATCTGGGTGAGCCTGGAAAAGGTTTTCCCTAGTAAAGCTCCAGATGATACTACAGCTCTGGCTGACGCCAGTAGCCTTAAACAGAGGACCTAGCAAAACAGGGCTCAAACATGCCCCACAAAAACTGTGAGATGATGATGTGTATTGTTTTAAGCTACTAATTTAGGATAATTTATTATGAGTGAACACCCCATGGAAGAACAGTGTTTGTAGTGTTAAGGAAAAGGGTGGAGTCATGTAATACTCTTCTTTATTGGGTCTTCTTCCAGAGAGAGAGAAAGAGAGAGAGAGAGAGAGAGAGAGAGAGAGAAGTCCGGGAGGGGTGATGCTTGGGATTTGGAACAGTATAAAATGGCATCTAGAGGTCAGTTGGCAGCAGTGCATCAAAGAGAACTATGTATAGAAAATTCCACACTGTTTTATCAAACACAAGTCTGGGAAGCCTCCAAATTTCATCCTCACCCACTTTCTTTGCCAAACAGGTAGTTACTAAGTAGGGAGAAATGTGTGAGATGTTTTTCTGTAAGAAATGGCATCCTTGGCCTGACACCACCCCCTGTAGAAGTGTCATCAGATGGGGAAGGAAATTTCAAGAACATGACTTCCTCAGTTTCCAGCTGCAAATCCCCACACCCCTCTTCTTGGGCCTTTAGGAAACTGAGGGACTAAATACAGACTAAAAGGCAATAATTCCCAGTGCTGCATCTAGGGTTCCAAGAGGGAGATTCAAATAGAGCTCAGATAAAACCAAGAAGGCTCCATCGGTGCTACTTACCAGAAAGACAAGGTAGTGGCGTGCAAAAAGCAGGTGCAAGACGAAATGGCCCAATTCAAAGCACACAAAACACAAGTGTGGGGTCTGAACAAAAATGTTTCTAACCAGAAAGAGTAAAATCGGGATAGAGAAAGCAGATGATGTAAATAATCAGGGAAAGACCTATTCAAGTACCCAAGAGAACATTTTCAGTGACTCAAACTCCGATGGAAATAAAAAGAAATAAGAGCTCTACCCAATCATAAGAAAAACGAATTAATGAAAAACTGAGTGTGAGGGAAATAGTGCTGGCAGAGCTGAGGAAATAAACTGAGAAGAAAAATGACAGATTGTGTGACTAAAAGAAAGAACTGGAGATTGGGATAGTGTTAGGAACGTGTGCTGAAATGACAAACCTGAGGTGACAGGAACTTCTCCAGGCTGGAGGCCAGGGGAGGGAAAAAGGCCGAGTGCAGATTTAGGGGAGAAAGAAGAGAGTACAGAAAGGGGGCTGTTCGGAGAAGTGGGGAGAGGGTAAAAATCGAGCCATTTTTGTGGAATTTGAGCAAGTCGTTTCTAGAAGCAAGGGTAGTCAGTGACAAGTACTAAGGAAAGGTCATCAATATGTAGAGGAAGTGGGAGAAAACCTCCCTGCTGAGGAGGGAAAATCAGAGCCCTTCGATTTTGGTTCCTTGAGGGTCCTTGATCTCTATGGACTGCCAAGGGGAAATCAGAACTTTGCAGATCAAAGTGAGAATAGCAGGTGTCTATTTGATCATCGCAGTTTTCATCTAGGACTCTTAAGCTGCTTCTCCATCCACCCTTGCTTCTGACAAGTGGACCGTGATCTGAAGCTAATTTTTAAACTCTTTTATATAAAGTTTCTGTCTTGAGACACTGGGCTGTCTTGTAAACCCTGGCAACAGGTCAGGACACTCCTCCTCCCGCCATCTCTCACTCTCTCTCTTTCTCTCTCCCCCATCCCTCATTTAAGCAGCAGTTAATGCTTTCCCCAGCATCAGTCCATCTAAGGGCTACTAACTTGTCGATGGGAAACACTAATTGGTGCTACTCTATAGAGGGTAAAAGGGTCAGTGCAGACATTACTCTACCTTAGGGACCAAATGCTTTATTCGTGTATTTGATATGCTTCAACCAACTTCCAAAAAAACTGAGAAATGTTCTTAATTCTCCACTCCAAGTGTCAATTCTTCATTCAGGGCAGGGAAGAAAGCAAGGGAAAAACATTCCTTATGGCTATGTTTCAAAAAATAAAAATAAAGGCAAGCAACAGTTTCAAAAATAACTCACCGAATAATTTTCTGAAATATTTATTAGGAGGCAGAAGCCAGAATTTAAGGCTAAAACATGCTTAAGAGCAGAGTAGGGGAAAAAAGAGGATGTGCCAAATGAGAAATGTCTTATTTTGTAATTCTATATTCAACCTCCCAGTGCTCTTTGCAATCAAGACCCATGGGAAGCTCAGTAGAGTCCAGTCAAACTAATTCAGCAACCACTGTGGTCATTGGGTGTTTTGCTGCTAATTTGCTATTATGAATAAAGACTGGAAAGTCATTTGCTGCTCCATAATTATCATTTAGTTCTGGCCAAGAAAGCTAACTGTCCCACAAAGCTGGATCGGCTGGCAGCCATGAGGGAGGCCCAGGGTGCCTACTGCAGCTGCCATGTTGACTGCAGCACTGGGGACCAGGTTGTAAGGACCCAATCATGATGTGTACCTGGCCATAAGGCCCACAGATTTATTTATTTGCTTTATCTTTGTACAAATGAATGTGTTAAAATGAATACGTGTTGTTTTGTTATTATTTCTAATGTAGTCTCTTTTTGATTTCCTTTCTTTTCTTAAGAGCAGCTTTAGGTTTACAGCACAATTGAGCAAAAGATACAGAGATTTCTCATATACCCTCTTCCACCCTATAGGCATAGCCTCCCCCATTATTGATATCCCCCACCAGCATGGGATATTTGTTAATGTTGATGAGCCCACACTGATACAACATTATCATCCAGATTTCATAGTTTACATTAGGATTCACTCCTGGTACTGTACATTCAGTGGGTTTGGACAAATGTATGATGACGTGGATCCACCACTGTAGTATCATCTGGAGTATTTTCACTGCCCTAAAAATACTCTGTGCTTCACCGATTCATCCGTCCCTTCTCAGAATTGTGTGTAAGACTCCCAAAACCCGTGACAGGAATTACAGCATTTTAATACAGTTAGATAGGAGCTGGGCTATTGGAGACAGACCAGGATCAATCCATGACTCTGACCATTACTAGCTGTGTTTCCTTAGGCAAGTCTCTTAAAATGACTAAGCCTCCTTTTCCTTGACTTTTGAAAACAAAGAACATAAGATGAATGAAGGTGGAAACAAAGAGGTACTATTTATTGCATTTACTTTAAAATCTTGTAAAGGTTTTTTTCCTCGTAAGGATTAAACACACTTTAGGTACAGTGCTTAACACAGTGGTTGGCTGATTATCAGTACTTTATAAATATTGCTGCTACTTCCTTAGAGATTTTATCACTAATTATTATTAATGATTTCTTATATTGATTGTGACATTGACATTGAGTTTTAAATAAAAGAAAACCACGAGAGCCTTCAACAAATCTTCCTAACCTGGATAATTTTATGAATGGTAGGGTCTGTGAAGAAAGGACCACTCTATATTTGGTTATGTACTGTGGTGGTGAAGAGCGATTTGGAACAAAGGGGCGAGGGAAATTTTAGGAGTGAAGCCCAACAGCAGCTCCTATCACAGCTCTTGTCCCATTGAGCTATACTAATGTTTCCTTACCTATCTTCTCTTCTAGACCATGAGCTCATGGAGGTGTTTTGTTTTTCTCTCCTAGTTTTTTAACAATGCCTCATCAGATAGATTGAATGGGAGGAAAGCATAAATTTACTGAAGTGGTGTCCAGTCTGCATTTCAAAACCGCATCTAATCCTAACGCTGATTTTGAGCATCCCTTTGATGATATCCCCAGGTCACTAATATAGGACATACGAACATTGGGAGGCACAGCCATTCATTGTTAACCTCTCAGCACAGCCAGCACTAGATTTTCTCAGTAGCGGTTAAGGTCTCGCCTGTTGCGCTTTGGGAGTTATCCTTACCATCACCACTATCATCAACATCTCTACCAACACCTCTATGAAAATGATTAAGACATTAAGTCTAGGGAAGGCTAAAAGTTTCCATTTTTAGGCCTCTAAGTCTCCTTCCCCTGGGCCCTCATGGAGAGCTTTTCACACTCTGTTCAGACCCTGCAATCCAGGCAACTCAGTGGAGTGTGCTTTTCTCCTTCCCTTCAAGGACTCAGGCTGGAAGTCTTGGCACATTCATTCCTGAGGTTGCCTGGTGGCATTCACACAACTCAGACTCAAAAGAAGACAAGAAAATCTGTTTAAATCTATTTTTTTCCAGACATCCTTCCTCTTTCTAGTCTGTAATCCTGAGTTGCATCATTGTTCTTTCCTCACAGGCAGGATGAAAATTCCTTTTAATGTTCCCTTAAGTGTCTTTGTTTCTTCCCCTATGTCCCCATCACCATTCCCGTTCTCTTTTCAAAGCCTCTGGGTGGCAGCCTCTGAGTTGCTCTGCTGCCCTCTGTGACTCCCCAAACTGAGCAGCACTGACTAAAGAGAGTTGGCCCAATGTTCTTCCTCTCCAGAATTCCCTCTGTTTTGACTTCTGGTCTAGGCATTGAATGAACCAGATGATGCTTCACTTGGCTCTTTCTTCTTTTAAATTAGAAATTCTTACTTTTATTTTGCCTGTGTTCATCAAGCATGTAAGAAATGGCCCGAGATCAAAACAGAGAGAAAGAACGGCCCACAAGGAAGGAACAATGATTCAACCCAGGACTACATAAACCCTAGGCAAAGCCATGGACTGCCTCCAGGTCACATCCACTCTCAGTCACGAGGGTGGGTTCAAATCACAGCCTGCAAAGGCATCAGAGCACTCACTCCCTGGTTTCTGACATGATCTGGCGCAGTAAATTGCCCTCTGTCGCCTGCAAGCTTGTTGCTCTTCAGCTTCCTTATCACTGATTACAACCTTCTTCCCACACAGGCTGCAAGATCCTTCTTGCTTTTACAAACACCGCACTTGTCTTTTGAAAGACCATAATTTAAAGCATTTGGGGAAGAATATCTCTGAATGTTGTTATAAGAATTATAGGATAAAAGAGATTATCTTAATTATGTCACTCGACACGATGCAAAACCCATACGGAGCAAATGTATTTTCAATCCCTTATTGTTGGAGAAAAGCTCACAAAACATGTAATACGTTTTAGGAACACTTACACATTCTTATCATCTCAAATTTCATTAACAGAATATAAGAACCCATATGCTGAATCAATAATACGTTGTGTTGAAGGACTAATACCACTTATGTTGCAATGATATGGCAGATCACGGTAGTACAACTGGCTTGATTTCACAGAGTCAAGAGAATTCTCTCTTTCTTTGTGATGATACTAAAAATTTTACTTGAATCAATTATTCCTTTAGATTAACACACTGATCTCTTGTATGGAAAAATCTCTAAGCAAGCATCAGGCATTTTCATCTCAGTGGGAACCTGGGATCAGGATTTAGTAGAACACACAAGAAAAAGACACAAAAGGGGCAGCGCCTGCGGCTCAGTGAGTAGGGCACCGGCCCCATACACCAAGGGTGGCAGGTTCAAACCTACCCCTGGCCAAACTGCAAAAAAAAAAAGATAGCCAGGCATTGTGGTGGGTGCCTGTAGTCCCATCTACTCGGGAGGCTGAGGCAAGAGAATCACTTAAAACCAAGAGTTGGAGGTTGCTGTGAGTTGTGATGCCACAGCATTCTACTGAGGGTGACACAGTGAGACTCTGTCTAAAAAAAGAAAAATAAATAAATAGGTAGCAACGGTTTTAGAACAAGTAATCTAATCTGGAAGTTTATTTTTACAAAAACCTACAAGTATTAATAAAATACAGGTGAATTTTGACATAAACTATTCTAGGACAACAAATACATGCCACAAACCTAAGACACATACAGTGTAGTATTTCTATCTGCCAATAAGATTAGTACTCAGATTATACAAAGAACCCTACAAATTAGTAAGAAAAAAGGCAAATGACCCAGTAGAAAACTTGAAAAAGAAATAAGAAAACCAGTAGTAGGGTAAATTCAAGGAGCTAATGAACATAATGAACACGGAATATTCTCTGCTAAGCCTGAAAAAATGAAAAGATGACAATGCCAGTTTGCCTATTAAAACAAAAATGAGATGTTATTTCACACACATCAGAGTGGCAATGCACAAAAAAATCTGTTTATATCAAGAATAGGTAAGGCTATTGAAAAATGTAGGGAGGACGAGAAAGATGAGTTACTACATTTATTTTAGAGAGTGGTCTGGCCCTCTCTAGTTAAAGATGGAGTTGCGTAAACCATTTGGTACAATAATGCCACAGCGAGGTACATATACCCTTTGAGCAAGGGTCAGCAAATTCTGCCCCATGGGATAAATAAATCAGGCCTGCTGACTATTTCTAATGTGGCCTGTGAGCTAGAAATGCTTCTTTTAACATTTTTAAACACCTGAAAATATCAAAAGAACAATAATGGTATGAAATTCAAATGTCAGCGTTTGTAAATTCAATTTCATTGGCACACAGCCCTGTCTATTGTTTACATATTTTAATGGTTCTTTACATGAGGCAACTGCAGGATGTGGTGGTAGTTGTGACAGTGCCCATCCAGTCTGCAAAGGTGAAAATACTTTCTGCCTGGCCCTTTACAGAAAAAAGTTACAGACTCTGGCCCTGGAGAAACTCTCATACCTGTGTACAAGGAGTATGTACGAGAGTGTTCACTGCAATTTTGTTTGTATTAAAAGAAACTGAAAGCAACACAAATATCCATTAAGAAGTGACTGCGGAGCGCAGCCATTTGGAAATCTTCTATGCCGTAAGCTCCCGGCCCATGAATAAAGCCCTTCCTCTTATAACTATGGTGTTTGGGGCTCTTTCTCTCTGTTGGGCCTCGTCTTCCTACATTTTTGGTTCCCTGATCGGGAAGCGAGATCACCCTTGGAGAGAACATGCACCTGGAAGTTGCCGCCAATCCTCTGGACACCCACATGGGGGCCCCTGATCCGTCTCGGCGACATGAACCACTGAGTGCGCCAGGGAGGCAGTTTGGCCTCCCTGTGTGGACACCTCAACTGGGCTGAGAAGGGACCCATCGGCAGGTCTTCGAGGAGTCAAACACCAGGAGGAACTGGCATGCAGGAACGGGTACCTACACGGGGAGACGTCTAAAGCAGGAGTCTTCAGATGAATTTTAAAACTGAACACACTTGGGATGGTTTTCCAGTGAAGCATGAGCCAGTGTTTGTCAGGCTCAATCCAGGTGACAGGAGGGTGATGATGGAATTAGTGCTCCATTTTTCAATGATCCTCCAGCCCCACTTGGAGAACCAGGAAAGCCTTTTAACGAACTATGGGATTATGAAGTTGTGGAAGCATTTTTCTTGAATGATATAACTGAACAGTATTTACAAGTTGAACTTTGCCCCCATGGACAACATTTAGTGCTTTTACTCTCTGGAAGAAGAAATGTATGGAAACAAGAACTTGCCTTATCATTCGAAGTGGCCAGAGGAGAGACAAAATGGGAAGGTAAAGCTTATCTTCCTTGGAATTATTTTCCACCAAATGTGACCAAATTCAATGCATTTGCAATTCGTGGATCAAAAGATAAGCAAAGTTATGAAGCTCTTTACCCTGTCCCTCAGCGGGAACTGCAAGAAGGACAAAAACCTGATTTCCATCACCTAGAATACTTCAAGTCTTTCAATTTTAACACACTGCTTGGAGAAGAATGGAAACAACCAGAATCTGACCTGTGGCTAACAGAGAAGCCGGACATATAGGAGTGCAGTAGATAACCACATCAATCATTTTTTCTCCTTACCTTTTGAGGTGAACCAATAATGAGCATCAGCCTTTTTTGAAACAGCATAAACACACTTTAACAACAAATATTTTCATAGCGCTCACTGAAAATGTGATATCTGTGGTAAATGTATATGATTAATAAGAAAACAGAAAGTCTGTAGATGATTTTATCCATAATGGTAAAATGTTTCTCAGAGTCAGTCTAGAAACCATGATGGAAATGGGTTTAAATCACCATCACCTCAAATATCCTTGATTCTGTCACTGAAGTTGTTACTTCTCTTCTCATTTCCATAAACAGCAGCCAGCCTGAGACCGGGACATCTTATTTGCACATTTTTATTTTTATATAATATATGGTAATTTTTGCCTAAGCATCTACTGTCCATTATTGAAATTAGTAGAAAATAATGACCTATTTCAGCTGAACAGGAAATCCATATCTGAAAGACGTCATTAAGATACATGAGCTATTTAACCAGCTGTTTCTTTCTGTTTTCTGACTATTTTTACAGAATAAAGTTGTCTTGAATTCAGGCAACAGACTCTGCTTTACAAATAAATGACATTTTCTTAATGTTGTTAAAAAAAAGAAGTGACTGCAAAAACAAACTGTAGTATATAATAAACTAAGATAGTTAAAAAAAACAGAACTACATGTATTGACTTGGATTAACCTCAAACTCAATGTTGAATGGGGGAAAAAGTATAAAGTATGTTGCAAAAAGACACTATAGGAAATTACTTATATCCATTCTGAGAAATACCTTAAGTTATACAGTACATGGTATATGAATATATGCAGAGAGTATGAAAATATGAATAGGGAAAATACACACCCTCAAGATGCCAGTTATTTCTGCAAAAGAGGAGAGGAGAACAGGATGAGGACCTTCAGATGCATTTATAATGTTCTATTGCTTTAAATAGAAGCACTTATAGGAAGTGAAAAAGAAACTTACTTTATTTAATATGGGTATATGTGTGTTTATTGCAGTGTTCTCTATGTATTTGAAATGCATGAAAGTTTTTCAAAATAAAAAATATTCCAGAATTACAAAATCACTCCAATAGCTATTATTCAGCTGGCCACCAACTTTTCAGCAAATGCCCTTTGAATTACATAATACTTGGGGAAAGAAATCAGGCAGGAGGTTTGGCTAGTGTCACCCTGCATTGTTGAGTGCTAGGAAGTTTACACAACCGGGCATGATTAATTATATAGTCCATAAAGCTGTGTTACTTGACTATGCACCTAATTACAGAGAGCACTATAGGGTATGGGTGACAAAATAATTGCTGTAGCTCAAGACAAATGCTTTATGAATTTTAGAACAGAGATGGAAATGGGAAAGAACTCGGTAGCAATATATCACATGTGGAGTAAGGCAACTCCCATCTTCTCTTAATAAAGAGTGTACATTTTCCAGATACAATGAATTAAAAACAGCTTCATTTCCAACAGCAACATTAAGAAAAGAAATAGAAATGTGCTGTTCCCAGCTATACAATGAGAGGGATATTGCTATAAAGCATGATTAAATATCAGTGAGGGTGGTGTCAGATGTGGTAGGGAACTTACACCATCTAGCTAAATGTCTGAGGTTTCCTGGTATCAGAAAGTGTTTACGAAAACTCACTTCCTTGAATTATCACTCATTGCCGGATCACATCCTGCCTGACCAATCCTGGTCATTCCTTTTGTTAGTAAAGATGGAAGTAGAACATTGGGAAAATTTTGACCACCCACTAAGGGCAGAAAAAGGACATGCAGTAGACAGGGGTGGCCTGTCAGGCTATATCACCCTTACCATTGTATCTGTTTGCCTTCACTCACAAGGAGGCAGGCAGAAGCAGAAATTATGCACATAAGGGCAAAAGTCGTGGAGTCCCACAACCTGGATTACATCATCGGCTTGGTATCTGTGCAACCCTGGGTAAGCTCCCTGTCTCTTGGAGAACAAATTCAGGAACCTGTAAACTAATAAAAGTAAATATCTATATCTAGATTGTTGAATTTTTTAAAGGAAAATTTGTGCCAAATATGCTTTATAAAGGGTTAAGTTCTGCAAAGTTATTAGCTGTTCTACCAGATGTTTTGATTTCTGTAATGTGCAACTTAGTGAGACCATTTCTGCTGATCTATACAGTAAATGCTGTTGTGCAAGTAATTTACAAATGGAAAGGGAAGGGGGAGGTGGAGGGAAGCCTGTAGGAGGAAGGGGGAGAAAGGAGGAAAAAGAAAAGGGGGAAAGAGGGAGAGAGGCAAGGAGGGAAAGGGAAGAGGGAAGGAGGCAAAAGAGAGGGAAGGGAGAGGGGAAGAGGGGGAAAGGGAGAGGGGGAGGAGTGAGAGAGGGCTGGGGAGAGGAGAGAGAAGCAGAGAGGAAGAGGGGGGAGGGAGGAAAGGGGAGAGGGGGAAGATGGCCTACCACTCCCAAAGGAAGATCGTGAGCAGGTCTAATCAGTAGTCATAGACCCATTCTATCAGCACTATTATGCACTCTGGGCAAGTAACTCAACCATATTGTTATTTTTTTTTATTAAGTCATAAACACATAGATCATGTATACATTAATGCATTTATGGGATATAATGTGCTGATTTTACATACAATTTAGAATGCTTATATCAAACTAGTTAATATATCCTTCACCTCATTTACTTAATTATTGTGTTAAGACATTTATACTCTATACTTAATAGATTAGAAATGTACCCTTGTAATATACACCAGAGGTGTAGTCCCACCATTTCATCTTATTGTCATCTGCAACATGTGACTGATTTAATTTTCATAAATGCTGTGAAGTAATTTTCTAAGACAAAAACTTGACTCTTCAAAGTAAGTCCAAAGGGCATATTTGCCTTGAAAAGTCCTTAATGCCCAATGTAGCCAGTGAGTTGCTGTGATGAAACACAGTTGTATGCAGTGCATATGTCCAAGAGCTTGAAGATTAACACTTTAAATGATTTACTTCAACTGGAGCTCATCTCTGACAAGGCTGGTTCATTACATTGACAATATCAGTTCTACTATATATATAGAGGGTGCCCCAAAATGTATACACACTTTAAGAAAAGGGAAAAAAAAACTGTATTAAAATTGTCATATGTAAGTCATGTTTGACTTCTGAAATTATAAGAAATAACAAGATACAATATGCAAGATAACAAATGTTATCAGTATACATTAAGTATTATTATTTAAATATAGTATTTCCTTTCTTAAAATGTGTATATATTTTTAGCACACTCTGTGTGTGTATACACATGCACACTCATGCACACACACTTGTCCCAAAGGGCCATCTTTATATGATATGATGGTGACACACTGCCACTGGAACCATTTGTGCCCAGTAGTGGGGAGGGTTCTGCAGTAAATTATCCCCATATGCTCACTCTCCCTCAACCTTTTCTTCTATGGATCACTTTTGTGGTATAGTCCATGATTGTACAGCAATTACTTATCTGTTTAGAGTCCACAGAACTACACTAGACTGGAGACTTGAACAATAGCCTCTACATAACATTCTCATGAATGACTTAAAACAGCTATAATAACTACCATTCCACTAAATAGTTGTCTATATATATGGGTTTTCTGTGAAAGCCCAGATTTTTAAAAATGTTGTCTTGGTTGTTTTTTTGTTTGTCTATTTATTTTTGGTGATAAGGTCTTGCTCTGTTGCCCCAGGTAGAGTGCAGTGGCATCATCATAGCTCATAGCAACCTCAAATTCCTGGGCTCAAGTGATCCTCCTGCCTAAGGCTTCCAAGTAGCTGGGACTATAGGTGTGTGCCATTGCACCTGGCTGATTTTTGCTATTTTTTTTGTACAGGTGGGGTCTTACTTATTTTCTAGGCTGGTCTCAAACTCTTGGCCTTAAGTGATCCTCCCACCTTGGCCTCCCAAAGTGCTGGGATTGCAGGTGTGAGCCACCACAGCCAGCAAAAGTTGGGTTGTCCTATCCTGTTGTCCCCACTAAACCATGAAATTTCTATTTTTTTCTTTTTTTTTTACATTAAAGCCATATATATTGAAATGCCTCTCACATTAAGAAATACCATAAAAACCTTTTGTTAAAATACATGTTCCTGTCAATTGTTTTCCAAACTTTCCACCAGACTGCTAGACCCCATCCCTCCTCTTGACTACCCAAGCTTATCACTTTAGCAATTATCTCCTACCTCTCTTGTACCCTCAATTTCCCCTGCTCATATCCCATGATTCACATTCAATCCATGAGAAAAATCCCATTGGCAATTCCTCAGGATGGTATTCACAACATGGTGACGTCTCAGCACCTTTGTTATGGCAATCTGCCTTGACTTCCATTCTCTCTTCTTACACCCTTACCATCTATAATCTAATCTCCACATAGCAAACAGTGTGATACTTTCAAACTATTAGACATGTTGCCTTCTGAAGCATCCCATAATATTCAAGGTAAAAGTCAAGTCCTAACTGTGGCCCAATGATGTACCTCTGATCTCCCTGCCACCAGTCTTCCCCTCATGTGCAGGGCTTCCCTCTGCAAACATTTATTTGTATCTTATTGTACTTGCCAAGAATCCTCCTGGCCCAGGGCCCTTGTTCTTAGCTGAGAAAGTGGTGTTGCTCACATCCTCATTTTCAGCATGTTCTACTCAGATGTCACCTTATTGGAGCGGTCTTCCCATCCTTCCTACATAAAGAATGTGAACCTAATATTCTTCATCCCATATGTTCTTTATTCTTCAAAGCACAGATGCTAGGGAGAGTATATATTTACTTGTTTTGCTTAATTGTTTATTGTCAGTGTATCCCCTCCAGATGTCAGCATCTCAGGGGCAAGGACTTTATTATTTCTTATACATTGTCTAGAATTGAATCTGACATAGACACTCAACAAAAATTCATTAAACATTACATTTTACTCTTAATGAATATTTATACAGAGTATTCTGTTGTTTTTTTTTTTTTTTTTTGAGATGGAGCCTCAAGCTATCCCCCTGGGTAGAGTGCCATGGCATCACAGCTCATAGCAACCTCCAACTCCTGGGCTCAAGCGAGGCTCCTGCCTCCGCCTCCCAAGTAGCTGGGACCACAGGC
>CAUYQV010150276.1:0-30865 GCA_963574575.1 Galagoides demidoff | reverse complement strand
ACCTCATCTTTACTAAAAATCAGAAAAATTATCTGGGTGTCATGGTCGACACCTGTACTTTAGCCCAAACTACTTGGAAAGCTGAGGCAGGAGGATTACTTGAACCCAGGAGTTTGAGGCTGCTGTGAGGTAGGCTGAAGCCACTGAAGCCTGGGGCAGCAGAATGAGTCTCTGTCTCAAAAAAATTAAAAGCCTTAAAAACCCTTATGGAGGTTAAGGAAGCTATTCTAGGTTCCTTCCTTGTCCATGTGTTTCTGAGCTTATAGTTAACATTTAAAGATTTTACTAAGTACAAGTACCTTTTACACACTATTTCCTATCCTCAGTATTTAATAGAGTAAGAGAAAATCATTGTGATATTTAGATAAGGTTAAGAAAGATTAATTGGTATACCTCAAGGTCATACAACTAGAAGAGGGAGGTGCTGAATGTCAAATCTAGGTCTGTTGATTCAAACACCCAATGGGACACATATTTTCCAAGTACCAAGATGCACTTGTACCAGCAATTGCACTACAGTATACACTTATAAATGTAATCACATGCAAATAGACACATATTCAACATATGTAGAAATACTCTCTCTTCCCTTCTATCTCTGTATGTTTTCCATTCAATAATTCATTTTTTTCTCATTTATAAAACTGATGAGTATTAATGTATCTGTTTCTAAATTCATCTGTGTTAGGAACAATTTGGGCTTAACTCTCATTTTTTTCTGAGTCAGTCTTCCAAGAATGCTTCACTTTCGCATTGACACGAAAATTTCCATCATTCTGTCCTGGGCTCAAACTAACTAAAATGTTCTTGTTGTTGTTTAGCATCTTGGAACATCTCTCTACCATCCTGCCTTTGCCCTGTTTTTCCCCTCATTCTAGCAGTGGCCAAGTTATAGGGGAGGATACAAACCTTCTATAAATTGCTTCTTCTAATTTCTATTTTACTGAACTCAAAACTACATGATCTATTCGTTGCAGATTTAATAGATCACATACTCTGATCAATGCCTCTTTGGGTTCTTGATTTCAACACCAAAGCAACCTTAAATAAAAATCCCATGCTTTTAAGGGGTACTTGTCTTGTTTGCAGGAGCCTCCAAATCCTGGCATATCAAAAGAGACGGTGTGTTACTAAACTTCACATGGGGCTCACACTAAGGTAAGGTGTCATTTTAGCAAGATGCAAAGAACCTGCAAGACACAGATGAGTTAGACAGAGAGCAATTGCCAGGCAACGTGGCATGTTCATCCCTTAAACACTCAATTTCGTTCCAAGGTACCAAAACGATAATAGACTTTATTCTAATTGGATTGTCTGCAATGAACCAATTTAAGTGCTAAATGCTGCAAATTATTCAGCCTGACATAGCAATGCACTGATGTGAGCCACTGCAGGGCAGGAGGTTTGTGAAAAGTGTGAGTTCCCGAAGCTTAAAGAGGAACCACACATCTAACTTGGCAGATCTCCACCACACAGATTCATACTGTCGCAACAGCTGTGGGGGATCCAAAAAGTGCTGGCTGTCACCTTGACCCAAAATATATCTGCTGCCATCCAGCCCCAAAAGACAGACCAAAGGCTTCATGAGAGAACAGCTTAGAACACAAACAAAAATTTTCTACAAGAATGGGCATCACTCATTATCAATCTGGTGGCATCACTTTTGCACTTCTAGAATGTTACAAAAAAAATTTACTTAAAAAGTTAGGCAAGGGATTCACAAATGGTGATTAAAAGCTTGAGATCTGGAATGGAGGAAACAGATCTATACCATATTAGTTAGCTGATCCCAAAACAAATTACTTAATATTTTCATACCTCAGTTTCTTCATTCTACAAATGGACAGGATAATAGTCCCTAGGTAATGTAGCCTTTAAGAGGATTAAGTAAAATATACATACATATGGGGATTGTGAACTTGTATGAAGTACAAGTTAGCAATTTAAAACATATAATGATTAAAATATAAATATATACATAACAATAACAATGTCATGGTTTCTTATAGAACAGATTTACAAGAGAAATAACTAAACGGGTATGTATGAAATTCCAACTTTAACCTAAATGATCTCAACCTCATATTTGAGTAACTTGATTTAAAACCGAGTTTATCTTCAGCACAGTTTTGTCCAGCTTCACCTTGAGAAATCCTTTATTTAAAAAACACGGGGGGGAGGGATTTAAAACTGATGGTTCTTGGGTACCATCTAGCACTATAATTAGGATTTTCAAAATCAATTATAACAATGATAATCTTGTTACTAAAATGCTTTTCTACAAAACTGCCCTATATCTGAATCAAACAATATTTTCATTTACTAGTATGACTCTATACACACAGCCAAATGTAGGTCTAGAATCCTCTGAAAAATTCAAGTTACAAATGCCAAGAAAGAAAAATACATGACCAACTTTAAGACCTCAAAAAGAGATTATTTCCTCACTTCCTTACTAAAGGGTAAATTAAAAATTCTCCCATGGGAAATGTAACAGATTGCATTTAAGCCAAGGGCATTAGGTGCCATAATATTCATATCTAACCTAATCGTGCTCTAGATATTTTTTGTGCATAAGAATTAACAACAGCTGTGCACAGTGGCTCATGCCTATAATTCTAGTACTTTGGGAGGCCAAGGGAGGTGGATTGCTTGAGCTCAGGCTTGGAACCAGCCTGAGCAAGAGACCCCATCTCTAAAAATAGCTAGGCATTGTGGTGAGCACCTGTAGTCCTCGCTACTTGGGAGGCTGAGGTAAGAGCGTTGCTGGAGACCAAGAGTTTGAGGTTGCTGTTAGCTAGACATCATGGCCCTTAACTGAGGGTGACAAAGTGATACTCTGTCTCAAAAAAAAAAAAAAAACCCAACAATTTAATAGTTTATTTGACTACTTTTCCCTCATATATGTTAAGTTCATATATCAGTTAATATGTCTGAAAGTTTCTTCCTAAATAGTCAGACATATTAGTGCAAGAATAGGCTGCAATCACTTGAGCCTTTCAACTAGGGGTCATAAATGTAACCCCAGTTACCTTAAGTTACGCATTACTAATTGGGATTTCCTATACATGTATTATTCAAGTTCTGGTATTTGACTTTAAATCAAGATATAATATGATATGATACTTTGCAAACTCCAATAATACCCTCTGAGATTTAGTGTTCTTTTTGAAAATTTAATTTCCATTTACACAGGATATCTAACAAATAATCAGATACTTCCTAAACCAGGAGGAGGAAGGAGCCTCAGGGAGGTGAAGAGGGTAGGAGGAGAAAAAAAAAGTTCCTGTAAGGCCATACTCAGCAAAGGCTCAAACCTCAGCTTCTGAACAAGAATTCACAAACTTTATTGTACTGATCTCCAGAAACAGGCTGAGAAATAAGAAGATGATGACAAATAAGATATATATCATGTGGTTCTAATTACAGAACAACAACGCCTTCTTCCAATTTGAAGCCGTCTCTTGCTAAAAACAGTAAAGAAATATGAACAGTTTCCACGTTAATCAGGGTTTCAGCTCGACTCCCCCACTGCTGCTATACTCAAGTCAACAGAAGAGAAATAAGAAAGAAGTCCTGAAATATTCAGAAAACTCGCAACAGGGAAAGTGGGTGCGGAAGACTGAGCTGCTTCATAATAAGCAAAGGAAAGGAAATGAAGATTTCCAAAACCGTGCCCGTTTAATTATTATGTAAGTAATGGATGTGCATTTTAAAAGACTCGAACAATATGGTGATGTTTGGAGAAACATAAAATGCATCCCACATAAAACCCACATATTCCTTCCTCCCTGTCTATTCCCATTCTCCTCTTCAAAGGAGTGTTAACCATTTATTTGTTTTGTGCATAATCTTCCTGTCTTCTTTCTATAAATTAAAATGATTTATATAGTGAAATCATCAAACCTTTTTAAGGTCAACATTTTACTTCCTTGGAACTAGGAAGAAAAGAGAAGTAAGAGGAGGGGGGAGACATTTTACTCTAAAGTGGAAAAACTAGTATCATTTCAGAACAACATCTTTATTCATAAAGTCCAAGACCCTTGTGACTATTTAGGAGGAATACTTTCAGATGCTTAAACTTGGAACTGAAAACAAGGAGATGGGAAAGTATCTGCCTCCTACACGGCTGTATTCATAGCAGGAGGGAGACGCAGTCAATGATGACTACCAGATGGCAAGGAGCTACCAAATATGGCTGGGAGTCATAATTCTCTAGAACGTTTCTCCAGAAATGAGCAGGGAACAGAAATGCAAAGTCCCTAGGGGGTACAAATTTGAACTAGGCCTTAACGTAGGAGACTCGTCTCCAAGGATATTAATCAACTTTATATCTTACTCCAGCAGCCAGCATGGAATCACAAAAAAGCAATGTTAAGTCGAGTAAAATGAATCCTGTCAAATACATGAAAAGTAGGTCAAGGAAACCAGTAGAATCTCTATATTGCCCTTCATTTGATTTCTAAACATAAAGTCCATTATATAATAGAAGTGAAGTCTTGTTCCACTCAAGATAGGAAGTGCGGATGAGAAGAAAGGCAACCTACTTCCCAACCCAAGGATTCCGCTCAGATGGGAAATAAACCAGAGCCTGAGATACCACTGTGAAATAGACTCAATTAGGCTGAAAGGGGAGGAGGGCGGTTTTCCTTTAGTTACAGCACAGACACAAGAGAGGACTCCTAATCTCTGAGAGCCGAGCTCTTCTCTGAGACCCCTCCTCTCAGTTTACAACAGCTTTGAACACCCAGAAAGTCTCACTGCTGAGAAGAAAGCCCCATGAAGAACTAAAAGCTGGGAGTTTTCTCTAGAGATTAGTAACATCATTGAGTCTGCTCACTTCAGGTTAAATGAACGAAGTCATGCTGGTCCAGCCAAAGGTGCCGCCCTGGTAAGGGATACGCTATCCATAGAAGAGAGGCCCAGACCACTTGATTATCTTTCTTTGAAGACCACAAACGCAAGCTTACAAAGAGACAAAGGAAAAGAAACCACATGGAAATAAGAGCAACTGCTGAAGTCACACAGTAGATGCGGACAGCTGGTAGAGGGCACCTGTGGGATTAGCAAAGGCCCCTGTTGACAAGCAGCCACCATTTGCCTCCCTGGCTGGTGCTTTAGCTCAGTGAACAACATACTCAACTGTCCACTGCAACCCTTCACATGCACACATACATTTTCTTTTCCTTTCTTTCTTGGAGACAGAGTCTCACTCCATCACCCTCAGTAGAGTGCTGTGGCTTCATCATAGTTCACAGCAACATCAATCTCTTGGGCTCAAGAGATCCCCCAGCCTCAGGCTCCCAAATAGCTGGAATTACAGGCACCCACCACAACACTTGGCTTGTTTTTCTATTTTTAGTAGAGATGAGGTCTTGCTCTTGCTCAGGTTGGTCTCAAACTTAAGAGCTCAAGCAATCCTCCCACCTCTAGGATTACAGGCATGAGCCACCATACTTGTTCATTTTATTTTTAGCATGAGAAAAATCAGTGAAAGGAAGAGAAATTGTACCAAAAACATTTTAAATGGTGGCAGAAAAAAAACAAAACAAAACTTAAAACCGAAACATCAAGCCATGACTTGATTCAAATCCACACAGTCCGTTTCCTCCCAGTAAACCAAAATACCCAGATCAAACTACTTTTGGAAAGATTTGAGGCTCTGCATAATTTACACACTTTAGAAGAAACCCCTAACTGCATAGAGAATGAAAAAATGCCAACCTCCCAAATCTAGCTCCCAGTTGACAAGAATAAGGGGAATTGAATATCAAAACTATGCAGATTATTCAAGAATATCAAACAAAAAGGCAAAAAAAAAAAATTAAAAAAACAGCCATAAAAGTTTTGGAAAAGACTGTTGGTTTTCCATGCACAAAAATCAATCATAATGACAAATTCCAATGAATTTTTTCCTCTGCATTTTTTCTAGTCTTTCTGTTCCTTTTTTTTTTTTTTTTACATTAAAGGGTAATTGAGTCACACTTAAGTGACTCAATTTGAGTTCAGTAAGCAAAGCTTAATTCCAAATGATACTGAGGCACTATGGAATGCAAATGCCTAAGTAACTTACTAATTTAAAAGGAACAGAGGAGGAAACCTACTCTCTATTCCATGGGTTCCTCCGTCTTTTCAGTGGACCATTTCTCACCCAGTTGAAGAGAGTGCTACTTTTGTTGTCTGCCCTTTTGGTCTTAGCTGGGTAAAGGGCCCTAACTACATTTTAAGTGGAAATTATACATAAAGAAGGAGTATTTCCCTTTACTGTTGCATATGAGTATCAAGAGATACTCTTAGAAACAAATCCTGCGAGAAATGTCTCCAAAAATAGTGTGCAGCTAGATAAGATCCTGACTTTTGTTCTTTATACCACTCACAAAAAGAAAAGATTGGATTACATTAGGAGGACATCAAAGGATTCACGCTGACAATTTAAACAGAGGACATAGAGGAGGTAAATGACCCTGGTGAAAAGTACATGGTTTACCAGCGATGAAAAGAAACACAAACGGAAATGACTTTGGCGTTACACTTCAGAGCTATTAAAATACAATGAAATTATAAAACTCCATTTTAGTAGAGCTCTAGATAAACAGGTACACAGTGCTAGCAATGAAACCAACTTCAATCTTTCTAAACAATTTAGCAGCCTTTAATAAGAGCTGTTCACATGCAGTAATTCCAAAGAAATGACTCGAGGGGGAAAAAAGAAATTCATTTATAACCAAGAAACATTACATTTCATTATAAAATTATAAAAGTGAAAACAACTTAAAATGTTTCAAAATGGGGAAATGATTATACAAACCACAACAGAGTAGACACTATATGATATTTAAGCTAATTAAGTGCACAACACATTCCCTATTAAAAATAAATGTGTAGACAATGGTACCAGAAAGATGTGTATTTAAGAATGTTTATTCCATCAACAAGATGAAGTGCAATTAAACATACTTTTATAGTACATGTAAAAAGAAGAATCAAAAATAGTTCCAAACAGACAAACTGGTCCAAATTCAGTAAACATGAGACAGGAGGCCAAAGCGATAACATTATTATTCAGTGTGCCTGCACTTTTATCACATTATCAACAAATATTAATTATACTTCTATATCGCAACTGCTTGGCTGGATACTTGAGATACAGTAGAAAGAAACATGGGACGGCGCCTGTGGCTCAAAGGAGTAGAGCGCAGGCCCCATGTACCAGAGGTGGCAGGTTCAAACCCAGTCCCCGCCAAAAACTGCAAAAAAAGAAAGAAACAAAGGCACAGGTGGTGACCCCATGGAGTTCACTAATGCCTGGGTGCATGCCCACACACACTCTGCAGTCTTGCTCTGTTGCCCAGGCTGGAGTTCAATCATAGCTCATTGCAGTTGCCTCAGCCTCCCAAGCAGCTAGGACTTCAGGCATGCACCACCATACCTCACCATATTTTTTTTATGTTTTGCAGAGATGGAGTCTCCAAGTTCTGCCCTCAAGTGATACTCCTGCTTCAGCCTTACAAACTGTTGGATTACACAAGTGAGCCACTATGCCTGGCCCCACCTCTGTCTTTAAACGAAGACTATATTAAATATTAGTTTATAAATATTAAAAAGTTTCAAAAAAGGAAGAAGTTGTTACGGGGGAACACAGAGAGACCTAACTTAGCATGAAGGTCAAGGATAGCTTTCCTAAAGATGCTATGGGCAATTTCAAGAGTAAGCATTATTCGGGCAAAAGAGGAGAGAGAGAAAAAAGCAGTCTGGGCAGAGGGAACAAAATGTGCTGGGCCCAGAGAAGGCACTAGAAAGATAAGAAAGATAAGAAGGAAGTCTTCTGTCGCTAGAATGAATGGGAAGACTGGAATCAAGTTTTAAATAATGGTGGAGGAGCCTTGAGACCGACACAACATTCAGCTTTCCCCCTATGCGTTGAGAGAAGTCACTGACAAGTTTTAAACAAAGCAGTGACCCTCCCTGCTTTGTTCAGGTTTCTTCCTGGCTGCCTTGCAGGGAGGCGGGAGCTTCTGTGAAGAAAGCAGCTGTGAAACAACTGTACAGAAATAAGAATGACTTTGGGTTAGTAAAAGACAAAAAGAAACCCCAAGAGTAACCTCAGGTGATATCTGGCAGTTACAAAGTCTGTGCCAAGTACTAGAAGGAAATCTTCACCCTAAACTTCTTAAACATGGTGAAAAAAACACAGTCACCAATGGCAAGAAAAGGAAAATGCAATTTTTAAAACAGGAAAAGATTGAAATAGGATGTTTCCAAGGAGGAGAAAATCGGTAGTTAAAGATGTAAGTTACCATTTTATACCTACTGGGTTGGCCAACATTAGCATACCAGAATGTGAGTACTGGGAAGCTCATGTGATGTGATTCTTGTACAAATAATGGTGGTGCAGGGCGGTGCCTGTGGCTCAGTGAGTGAGTGGGGCGCTGGCCCCATATACCAAGGGTGGTGGGTTCAAACCAGGCCCTGGCCAAACTGCAACAAAAAAATAGCCTGGAGTTGTGGTGGGCGCCTATAGTCCCAGCTACTCCAGAGGCCGAGGCAAGAGAATTGCCTAAGCCCAAGAGCCGGAGGTTGCTGTGAGCTGTGACGCCACAGCACTCTACTGAGGGTGACAAAATGAGACTCTATCTCTAAAAGTTAAATAAATAAATAAATAATAATGATAATAATAATAATGGTAGTGCAGAATGGGTACAGACATTTGGAGCAAGTGATAGAGTAGATTTTAGTGAAATTCTTAATAAGCAAACTCACTAAATTTGTAAAATTCATCAGTTTGTCAAAAATTCAAGCAACTCGATTTTGGGTGAATGGATGGAAATGTAAGTAAATGCATTCACATGAACAAACACACATTTATATATAAAGATCCCCAGCCAAACTGCAACGAAACAATAGTCAGGCATTGTGGCGGGCACCTGTAGTCCCAGCTACTTGGGATGCTGAGGCAAGAGAAATGCCTAAGCCCAAGAGCTGGAGGTTGCTGTAAGCTATGATGCCACAGCACGCTACCAAGGGTGACAAAATGAGACTTTGTCTCTCAAAAATAAATAAATAAATAAATAAATAAATAAATAATGGTGGTGCGGAATGAGTACAGACATTTGGAGCAAGTGATAGAGCAAATTTTAGTGAAATTCCTTAATAAGCAAAGCATTAAATTTGTAAAATTCATCAGTTTGTCAAAAAGCAACCCAATTTTGGGTGAATGGATGGATATGTAAGCAAATGCATTCACATGAACAAACACACATTTATATATAAAGATCCACAGGGCAGCATCTATGAAGATGCTCAGGGTAGCAATACTGAGTGGAAGGAACAACAGGTTATAGACAACCAACCTGCCCCTCCCTATGGGTGTGGGTAAGAATGGGATGGAAGATACATGGAATCTTTTGGATTGCTACATAGCAATCCAAAGCAATGAACAAGATGCACATAAGGCAATGTGGGCAGATTTTGAAAGATGACGCTGATTTAAGATGCAAAATAAAGTGATGAATTACAGAACACAAAAACAGTTATGTGAATTAAAAATACAACTAGTAAAAATCTTTGGCGAAAAAAAGAATGAAGTAAGAGTGAAGGAGAAAAATGGCAAAGTAAAATACAACAAACCACAAGGGGCCCCTTCACAATACCATAAAGAATATGATAACTAAACTCTCTGAACCTAGCATCTAAATTTGAAAAAAAAATTTTTTTAATGTAAGTCTCAAAACTATAAAACTACTAGAAGAAAACATAAGGGAAATGCTTCAGAACATTGATCTGGGAAATATTTTATGAATAAAACTTCAAAATTATAGGCAATAAAAAATTAAGAAGTGGGATTGTATTAAACTAAAATGCTTCTGCATAGCAAAAAAAAAAAAACAACAACAACAAAAAATCAATTGCACAGAAATACAACATATATAATGGGAGAAAATAAATCCAAACTACAGATATGATGGAAGATTAATCTACAGAATATACATTTCAAGCATCTCAACACAATTTAAAAAATACAATGTAAAAATGATCAAGATCTGAACGGACATTTCTCAAAAGGAAACATACAAAAGGCCAATGAAATATATGGGGAAAAAATGCTCAACATCACTCATCATCAGGGAGATGCAAAGCAAAACAATAAGAAGGTATCATTTAACCCACCTAGGATAACTGTTATCAAAAAGGAAAAATTAACAAATGCTGGTGAGGATGGGGAGAGAAACACAATGTAAACTAGTATAGCCACTGCCGAGAACAGTAGGAAGGTTCCTCAAAAGACTACAAAAGAACCACCACAGGATCCAGCAATCCTACCCCGGGGAACTGATCCAAAGGGAAGGATTACATCACAAAGACGTGTGCACGCCCATGTTTACTGTGGCACTAGTCACAATAGCCACCATATGGAATCAATCTAGGTGTTCAACAACAGATGAATGGATTAAGAAAATGTAACATATATATACAGAAAAAAATATTATTCGACCATAAAAAATAAATGATATCACCTCATTTTTAGCAACATGGAAGTGGAGGACATTGTTACATGAAATAAGCCAAGAACAGAAGTTAAATACTACGTATGCGTATGCTCGCTTATATGAGGAAGCTAAAAACAAAACAAGCTGATCTCACAGAAATAAAAATAAAGATCCTGAACAAAGGATACTGGACCCTGGGCAGGGTAGGGCAGGGGGGCAAGGGAAGTTTAGAGAGAGATTTGTTAAAGTATACAAAATTACATCTACATGTGACAAGTAAGTTCTAGTGTTCTATGCCACTGCAGGATGACTGCAGTTACCAATAAAATGTTATATACAGTAGGACCTCTGTAAGGTGACTACCCAAGGGACTGTAACTGGACGAGAAAGGGATGTGGTCAACATAGAGAACTAGGCCTACGAAGATACTGATATGTACATGAGGTGCATGTCCAGTCTATGAAACTTAGGTCAACTTAAAAAGTTAGTCCATGTCCAGAGGTGGTCAACTATGGAGGGTCTACTGTGTATCAAGATTTGAAAATCAAAAAAAGAAATTTGATGATTTTGAAACAAACTTTTTTTCAGACTAATAAGAGAGTACAGATGATTAGGTTATAATGTTTGCAATTGCTAGGTAAGGTCCCTGTTGCAATTGTGCTCCATACCCAGGTGTGCCATGTACCCTTACATTATCTTCACTGGGGGGAACACACCAATTCTCCCCCTTCCTCCCACCCACCCAAATTGAGTAAAGAATTGAGTTTTTCTCTATGTAGGTGTGTATTTGTTCTTCTTCTGGCTTCATATTAGTATTGAGTACATTAGATACTTGGTTTTCCATTCTTGTTGCTACTTCACTAAGAAGAATGTGCTTCAACTCCATCCAGGTTAATATAAAAGATACAAAAGACTCCATCTTTTTACGGCTGAATAGTACTCCATGGTATACATATACCAGTTTATTACTCCATTCATGCATTGATGGGTACTTGGCTTGCCTCCATATCTTGATGATTGTAAATGAGTTGTGATACTTAATTTTTTAATTAATAAAAATTTGCTAATTCGCCATATAAAAATATCATAATATCATGCAGTAATAGCAATTATATTTCCCTAACAAATCCCATACACTCTAACTTTTTCTTTTTTTTCTGAGACGGAGCCTCAAGCTATCCCCCTGGGTAGAGTGCCATGGCATCACAGCTCACAGCAACCTCCAACTCCTGGGCTCAAGCGAGTCCCCTGCCTCTGCCTCCCAAGCAGCTGGGACCACAGGCGCCCGCCACAACACCCGGCCATTTTTTGGTTGGAGCCGTCATTGTTGTTTAGCAGGCCCGGGCTGGGGATTCGAACCCACCACCGTAGGTGTATGTGGCTGGCGCCCTAGCCGATTGAGCCACAGGCGCCGAGCCACATTCTAACTTTTTAATTATTATTTTGCTACCCTTCACATTTAAACTGCATGGTCTAAAAGACTGAAAAACCTGAGTTGACAGGGATTCATATTAGCTATCTATAAAGGGTACAGTTAGCCCAAGAGAACAGCTCCATTATCGCCCAAGAAATGCTTATGTAATATGCATAGTTTGCACAACCTCTTACCACAGGAAATCTGGAAATCTTGGTAACAGATCTTTGGAGTTGCCTCCTGAAGAACCACTGCTAAGCATGTGGTCGCCAACATGCTCAAAAATTATCTCAAAATTGACCAAGAAATAAATCCAAGAATAGCCTTGCCATTAAAAGCACCTGGCGTTCTCAAAGGAGAACGAAAACTCCATTTCATTCTAACTCTATGAAAAGCCAAATGCCTTTTCAGTGTTTCTGAGAAAAGATACCATTGTTTAATGAAAGGGCAAGCCAGTGAAAAAACAGTGCAAAATCTCACTTGGGAGAGATGGGACAACATTCAGACCCCTCTGCCGTATCTCAGCTTCCATGTATGTCCACCGAAGTCAGGAACTTGAGACACATATAAGTATAAGCCCTGAAATGATTAAAATCTGCAATCACAGCAACATAATTAATGCTCTTTCTTTTAATGTCATTATTCATTTTTATGTAGATTGGTGGTAACTTCTACCTCACCAACAGATTCTCATTATGTCTACTTAAGCACATAAAGTCAAATTAATTCATGTTTGCTTTCCTTCTATCTGCACTTAATTCTTGTAGAGGAGAAACAAAGAAGCAGAAGGTTCCAGGTTTATTATTGTGCTGAGTCCCTAAATTAGACAAGATTGAACTGTTCTTCCGAAATTCCTCAAACTCTAACCACATCCTCCAAAGCCTCTTAGTGGAACTAGAGCCAAATGTAAAATGTAGCCAGTGACCTCCCAACATACATCTCACAACCAGATTTCCATTCCTAAAATACTGATCTTTAACCTTCTTCAGACCTGTACGTTGGTCTTTGCTCAGAAGTTGCAAGGGAAGTAACTCTTTAGCTTGATGACAATTAAGAAAAAACTGCCACTAACAATCCAATTTCAGATAAGAATCAAAGCAGCTGAGGAATTTCCTAGGCTGATCAGGATCAGCTACATCTTTTTAATTTTACAGGGACTTTTATCTGCATTTTGCTTAGGGTCCACTTGGTGTGGAATAATCTTCCTTACAAGAAATTTAAAATAAAAGGACTTGCTGTACTTCCCTTCAGCACAGGGTTTTGCCCATAAAAGGACCTTCAATTTAAAAAAAAAATTCTCATTCAAGGATGACAAAGAGATTTCATCTTGAGCACCAATTTGACATGACTGATGGAGGCGGCTTGCAGAGCAGGTTTGAGAAGAATCAGGAGGGCACGTGTAGGCTCTGCCGGGACGACGGTCTGATTGATCAGTGATGTCTCCCTGGATCATGGAGGCAGCAAAGAGAGACCGAGAGCTGGCGGACACAGAATTAAGGCTTCCCAGTTGTTGGGCTTAGAATTCGTCTGAGATTTGATAGCCCCTGAAACTTTTTGTAACTAGAGTACAAATCTGACATATTACAGATTTAAGCCCAAGAACTAATAAGCAATTGTTATCTTTGGAGCCCAATAGTTATTCTATTTCTGAATGAGGACTTATTATGAAGCACCATTAACATAAAAACGAGGAGGAAGTAGATGGGGGGAGGGAGACCGAGCAGCACACTGAGAAAATGTTAACCAAATAACAACTTCTTGAGAAATTGCTGTGTAATTTCAAAATCTGTGTGTGCGAGTTTCAGAAGTGCAATCATGTCATTTACTGGTTCAAGTAATTGTTTTCTATGAAAGAAAAATAATATAGTTCTTTCTTCAAAAGAAAGCAAGGACACTTCTCTTAATGTTGTAGCCAGGAGCAGATAGGTCTCAAAATGTTTTCTTCAAATATGACTTTGCTTTATCCTCAGCAAAAAAGAATAGTTCCAACTTTGAGGATATCAAGTGTACTATGGGAGCTAAATGAAAACCTTAAAAAAAAAACCATAATGTATTCATGACGCTCTAGAAATAAAATACATTAATGAAAAAATTAGTATTTACATGATTCTTTCATAAGGGAATATTTTTCTCCAAAGTACGAGGGACCTTCTTCCTGGAGACATATTAAATGTGAAGTGAGTGTTAAAATATTAAATGCTCGATTTCATCCAAAGGGGTATTTGGAAAGTCAAATGGACAGAGCTAAAGGGTGAAAAACCTGCTTTGTTTAATGACTCAGTTGGAAGATTTGTAACAGGACCCCTCAGCTGTCTCTGTTTACCCCACTACAGAAAAGTGTGAAAATCAACAAAGTTGGACAAATACATGAATCACTTTGATTTGATACCAGAACCTCTCTCTTAAATCTGTAGATCTTTCATTCCAATATGAGCAAAACCACAGAATGTTTGGGATGTACATTTAAGACACTCTTGGGGAATGAACTGGCAAGTAAGTAAAACCAAGAAAATGGATGATCAGTAAAATATGTCAAACAACTAACTGTTAAAAGACCACCTCTAACCTGCGAAGATGCAAGTTCTATATAGGAAATGAAGTTTGGAAGGCAGACGGGCTAGATGAACAAAGATGGAAGAGGGGCACCAGATACAGCCTTAGATAGCAGATTCTAATGTGGCTCCTAGAAAGGGCACGGCAAGACCACAGAAGGGCAGAGAAATGACTCCTACAAGTCTTGGGCTCATCATATTCCTGGTATCCCGGTCCAGGTTCCTGTATGTCTCTAGCCTCAGTTTCCCCCCAGTAAAGTGTACCTGCCCTGTCTGGCTCTCACACAATAACACAGTATGAGAGTAATAGGGCTTCAAGGGCCTGAGCAATCAGATTACCAGAACCTTCTGATTACTGCATCTGCTTTTCTATTATCTATGATGTATCTATCTTTTGAGAGGGAAGAAGCCTACTTCTTCAAAACAGCAGCTCCTTTGAGGTCTTTTATGGGCTGAAAAATTCCTTCCTTCATCAAAGTACAGGAACCAAACATACAATTCTGCCCATTATAACTAACTCACAAGCATTTAAAAAAAGGCTTTCAATTAAAATCAAAGATCACTTTATACTCTGGTAATACTTAACAAATTACTAGGACAGAAATGGTAACATTATTAGACTGATTTTTTGTCAACTGGAAAAAAATATCTATGTGAAATTTTCAATGCCAACTGTATTCATCCGCACCTTTCATGGCTTTTACGGCCGGATTTACACCTTCTTTAACCCACCTAGGCTGACAGATCACTTTTTAGAAAGGCGATGTTACATTCTGAGTAACAATTTAAATGCACGTCTGCTTGGGGATTATGTAAGAGCTAGAAAGCTGACCACAAGCCTAGGCAGGTACAACCTAAGGCCTGTGGGCATCTGGCAGGGAGGTTTGAAATCCTGTAATTGGGCAGTTCAGAGTCAGGCTGCAAACAGCGAAATCCCCTATCACAAGAACTCTCAAAGGCCCTGGGAGGCAGGCTTCATGGGCACTGCTCACATGTGCTCAGGTCTGGGAGACAGTTAGTCAAATGACATAAAAACACAGCTGTGGAAACCACTGACCCTGCTTAGAGGGAAAAGAGAGGGTGTTTGCACTGTTTTCTCCTGGCATGAAATTTTTTCCTTTTCATGAGACTTTCACAGTTCCTTGAGTCCTGAGGGGAGAAAAAAATAAAATAAAAACAACTCAGCTCTTTCTGGATGGAGACTTAGAATCACAGTAAAGCCAGGCTGTAAGTGGAGGGCACTGGCAAGTCTGAGGGGGGTGAAGGGCCCCACAGCTGCACTTGGTTAAAAATGAGCAAGGACAGGATGAGGTTATGTCAGAGCAGAGGCAGAGAGCAGCACGTGGGATCCATCCCGGGGATGGAAAAAAAAGAAGAAAACCCAAAGCTCATCAGATTCCCTCAGCCCCAGCGGAGAAACTGAACACCCAGATGTGAAAGAGACTATTTACAGAAGCTTCTCTTCCTGCCAATACCTGAATGACATCCATCTTTCTGGCTGACAGGTTTAAGTCAGTCCAGAAATGTGAGAAGACAGAATAGATACACATAAAAAGGAAAGGGGTGGGAAGAACTCTGAGTGTTTAATTACACACTTCCTGCTAATAAGATACAGAAATAACTGAGTTAAGTCCAGACCACCATATGACCTGATTGTAAGGCCCTGGACCTAACGTCTTTAATATACAGAATATACATGTATATAATTCAGTGTGAGGTGCTGATGTGTATTAATAAAAACATGTATCTTTGGCCTGCAATTATTGTCAACTGGGCTTCCTCCAAGCCTGTGTCCTGGTGACTACACTGTTGCATTCAGCGAGGACCTCTGGAGAAACACACTTAAAGCAGTCCCATGGGGAAGGCTCGGGGAAGAAATTATACTCAGATGGACAGGGTAGGCAAGGAATAACGGTAGAAGTTTCTTCAGGGAATTGCTGGGGAAGCTGTTTGTTCATGGCTGAGGACACAACACATGAGTGAGCAAAACAGCACAGCATGAGGTCAAGCTAGGGAGGCGGCTCAGCATGTGGTTTTGTGAGGCAGGTGCACCATCCGCTTAGCCATTGTGTAAGGGACACAGAACACACTGAAAGGTACTCAGACTATGAGGAACTTAGCAGGTCTTTTATGCATATGTGGCTGACACACCCACATGCAACCCCACTGATAAGACCAAGTTCTTTCTGGTGGGAAAGAGAGCTGAACTCAGGGGTGATTCTGCTGGATCCCAAAGTGGTAAGTCCTTGGACATCCATAGGATGGAGTACAGGCATTACCAGAGCTAGGATTTATGTCTACTTTGTTCACTGAGAGATCCCAGAGACACTGAACAATGATAGATACATACTATGTGTTCCAAAAAGATTTATCAATTTAGAAGAAAACACCGCCAAGAGGGCTGAAGGATGAAAGTTCATGATTCCTGAGAGCTCACTGTGAATTAAGACATTGCTGCTATCTCACAGGTATTAACTAATGGGGTCCTTACAAATTTATGATTTAATTGCTTCCGTATTTTACGACATCTCTCTGAAATCAGGACAGATCCTATAATTGATGATCTCTTAGCTATACAGCACAGTTTAATCAGCAGTGAGTTTTCGTCCTTAGTAGTACATAAATGGATGCTTGGTCTGAGAATCAATGGTGTCTTCAACTTGATGAAATAAAAGCATTATTAATCTCAAAATACAGGTGATGGAAACTAAGGCTGTATGAGTTAAATTTATTCCCTTGGGCATAGATGTACCTGTCTTTCAAATACCGCCTCCTCTGCCCATCAGCCCAGAAGTATTAAAAACCACACAGCAGAAAGCGGCTCTCTGTATGTCATCCCACCTAACCCTTTCTTTCTAAACCTGCAGAAAGACTCCCTCAGACCACCCAGTTATGCCCAAGCCTTTCCGTTCCAATCAGCCTGGAAATGGAAGAAAGTGGCATCTCTCCAGGCCCCCAGAGCAGGATAACAGTCTGCATATGGTACACCCCATGGTGAGAGAGAAAGCGACAGTCCATCCTGGGGGATGACCAAGACTCCAACGTATGCCTGACTTTTTTATTCTCTCCATATGATACTGGAAGGACAACAGAGTTAAGTTCTCATCCAGTCTCCTCTTTATTATCATATTTTATTACAAGGCAAAACTCTTCTTTGAGGTAAAGGGGGAGGATCTAAAAATAAATGACCATCATAACTATCAGGTAACATTTTATGATGTCTTTATTATTAAAAAGATTCTGTTAGCTTTTGTGAGGGTCCTGATATCTAACAATTATATCAATGTTACAAAATAAAAGAAAAAGAAAAGGCACTTCTTCAAAACATGGATTCTGAATTTACCTAAAATCAGATGGTTCAGACCAGGAGCAGGTGGTCACCCTAGGAGAGCAGTTGGCAAATTGGCTTATCGCAGAAGCAGTGTGAAAAGGCTTTAGGCTTGCTGGATTAAGGAATCCATGATGCTATCAACACATAGCCAGTCTCAACGGACAAGGTGTCTCTATGTGCTGAAGGAGCTCCAGTTGAAATTGGGAAGCATTTACATTTTGTACATTATCATGCAAATTCACCTTCCATTTTCTAGTTTCCAAGGGAGCTAACACTATAGCCACGGCTTTTCTTACCTTATGTCTAATTCCACCCCATCGGGGTTTTTTAAATGAATTAATGACAATTCTTTATTTGCAACTATGTTTGAGTGTAGCTGGTTTACACCTTTTCTTTTTTTATTTCAGATTAATGTGAGGGTACAAATGATCAGGTCACAATACTTTAATTTCTTAGGTAGAGTCCCTCTTGTAGTTGCATCCTACATTCAAAAGATGTGCCATACACTCCTAACTTGTGCCCATTACGTAAGAGCACTGCTAACCCCCTTCCCCTCCCCCAACTTGAATTGAATTGAGTTTTTCCTCCTATGTAGGTGTGGATTAAATTGTCTACTGTCTTCATATTGGTACTGAGTACACTGGATATTTGCTTTTCCCTTCTTATGATACTTCACTAAGAAAAAAGTGTTCCAACTCCATCCAGGTTAACACGAAAGACGTAAAGTCTCTATGTTTTTATGGGTGAATAGCATTCCATGGTGTACACATACCGCAATTTGTTAATCCGTTCCTGAGTTGATGGGCATTTAGGTTGTTTCCAGCTCTTGGTGATTGTAAATTAAGCTGCAATAAACAATCCAGCACAATGTATTTATGATAAAATGATTTTTTTTTTCTTCTGGGTAAATGCCAGTAGTAGGACTGCAGGGTCAAATAGGAGATCTAATTTGAGTTCTTTAAGACTGTCCATACTTCTTTCCAAAGAGGCTGTATTAGTTTGCAGTCCCACCAACAGTATAAAAGTGTTCCCCTCTCTCTGCATCCATGCAAAAATTGGCAACTTTGGGACTTTTCGATGTGGGCCGTTCTCGCTAGGGTTAGGTGGTATCTCAGGGTGGTTTTGATATGCATATTCCACCTCATCTTAAGTGTATATCATCCAGAGTGAGCACGAGTGATGACTCTTAGCATCAGCAGTTAATACAGACATTAAGAGTAGAAAGCCTTTGAGTAACTCTTTGTATAACAAAGCTAAAAGAAGGCAGCTCTTTGCTTACCAATCCCAACTTCATATTCCTTGTCTGTAAAAACACAGCATTAACAATGATGCAAAAAGTATCACCAATCTGTGTGGTTTTATCTGTACAGAAAACTAGAAACGTACATGGGCATGGTAACAAAATATAACTTAAAGAGAAAACCCAGAAAATGTACCTAAATGTAAACCATATACATAGAAGTCTACTGGTATATAGACTCACAAATGTTTAAATTCAGACTACAACACCTCTGAAATTCACTTTAGTGCAGGCACCACTGACTCTGTCAGCAGATAAGCCTGCTCAAGCTACAGAACATACAATATGCACCAGGCACTAAACTAAGAATTTTCTACACTTATTTCCACTGACCTTCATAGCACCTTTATAGGATTATTGCTATGGGCATCCACAAATTATAGATGTGGTAATGGAGGCTTGGTAAGGTCAGATCCCCTGCCCGCATGGCAACAGGATGAGGTCTAGGACTTGTACCTGGCCATTCCAACTCTGAAACAACTATCCTATACCACAACCTACATTTTTGTTAAACTACAGAAACGTATATAAGTGACAAGTGCTTAAAATAATGTGTTCTGAATTCCCATCTCCTCTCCCCTCTGACTTGTCTGCTATTTCTTACCACCTCAACAATCCTGCTACACATTTTGAGGTGGAAGGGAACTTAATTAAATCCCCAACCCAACTGGTGGGCCTTGGCTTTACTGGGCCTCCAACTGTCTTACCCTGAGAGACAGTGAGCTGTACCAGGGAAGATGTGAAGAGGAGGCGTCTCGGGAATGCCTGCAGGGACGGAGGAATGATGGGAGAACACACCTTGCCTCCAAGAACGGGACTAACACAGTCATGGCCAACTCTGCAGGTGTGCCTCAATTTACAGGCGTCTAACAGATCCACAGATGCGGCTATGACAGGAGGAGCAGGCTTTTAATTGAGAGATGGGGAAGGAGGGAGAATTAACAACATAGCAGCAGTGGTAGAAGTCATTTATTTTTCTAATTAAATTCTCACATTGGTGGGAGTAGCCTATTAAAAATACAAAACAAAACAAACTGGAAAATGTGGATGCTCGAGGTTACTTAGCGTCAGCATTATTTTTTAACGATGATACAGATAAAAGAAGACATTACAACCTTCTGCTGTTTCCTTACTGCCTCTAACTTGGGGTATTTAAGAAAAAAACCCCACTATTTCTAGCCATCTTACCATGCCATTTGATGCTTGTAATTTGAGCTGATGCACTCAACCAGACTATTTGTGTTTAAAACTGTTAGAAAATTACATTTTTTAAAAAACAGACATTTATAGAGCAATTTCTATTTGCAAAGTGCTTTGCAGTCATTTTTTAAAGCAATTCTTAACAACAACCATGTAAAGTAGGTCAGAGTTATTAGCCCTTATGCCTCTTCTTTCAAAAGGCTGAGTCAAGGAAGGTACGGTAAGGTTAAGTGATTTTCCTGGGGTTGCTCACAAAGCTGGTAGCAGAACGGAATATATCCCACAGCTGCAGAATCCCGGGTCATCCCAATGGAGCCCACTGACCGACTGGCCCCATTTCAGAAATTCCTAGGATCTTTGTTATGAAGAATATTTACAGACTCCTGTCCCACTCCCCAAATGTCTACAGAATTAGAACCCATAAATTGGTTCTGAAAATCTAATAACAAATTTCCCCAGATGAATCTGCCGGGAGTCTGGATTAGGACTCATTACTGACGGGCCTCTGGCAGGGCACCGGGAGATACTGAAGTAACACACAGCAGCAGCATCTTAAGCCAGACTAGAACCACACCTAAGTAGAAACTGACAGCCCTTCTTACGAAGGGGCCTTTAAAAAAATCATTAGAAATCACTTGCAGTTCGTTCACACATTTTTCTCCATGTTCACTCTCCAATGCAACTGTTTCAGGCATTTTGCCCTCTTTTTCCTGAAAAGATTTCCCCTACATGCCTCTAACCTAAAAATATTAGCAATTCTGTGTCAGCATTCATTCTAAACCACCTTCTACTTCCCATTCTTCTCCCCTGCCAGACTTACTCTCCCATTCAATGTGCAGCTCACAGCCAAGGATCAGAACTAGCCCCCATTTATGGGGAGCACAGGGGGAACCTAGGCACTAGGCAGGGTGGCTGAGTTGGGTTCTTTCATTTACTCCACCCTGAAAGAGAGATTCTCATTTCACAAATCAGAAATTGTAGAAAGGAGTAAGTTGCCCAGAGACACACTATTCCTAATTCTCAGAACCAATGTTCAAGGCAGATTAATCTCACCCCAGAGTCAACACAATCATTTTCTCTTTCTTTGTCTTCTGATTCCTCTTCATTTCTCTGTATTTATTCATTTCAATAGCAAGTGGACCATCAAGAGAGGACTCTTGGCTCGGCGCCTGTGGCTCAATCGGCTAAGGCGTCAGCCACCTACACCTAAGGTGGCGGGTTCGAATCCCCAGCCCGGGCCCACCAAACAATAATGATGGCTGCAACCAAAAAATGGCGTTGTGGCGGGCGCCTGTGGTCCCAGCTACTTGGGAGGCGGAGGCAGGAGACTCACTTGAACCCAGGAGTTGGAGTTTGCTGTGAGCTGTGATGTCATGGCACTCTACCCAGGGGGACAGCTTGAGGCTCTGTCTCCAAAAAAAAAGAGAGGATTCTTGTCATGCAAAGTCTGGAGAAACAATGCAATGTAACATAGCAGCCTACTTCCCTGGCCAAATCAAGGAGGCTAGGTTTTAATGTGAACTCAGAATGATTCAGTATTACCTAACAGAACAGGCTCCAATTTGAAGCATAACCTGTAGAGTGGAGATTTTCAACTGGTGTGCCGTAAGAGGATCTTAGGTGTGCTGCAAATATTTTTTAAAATCATTAATTAAACTGTTTTCAAAAGAACTTGAAAGCAAAGTATATTCTCTTTTTAATTTTATTTTTAATCAATATAATTTAAGGGTGCCATGGAAGTTTAACTATGGGTTCAATTATACAGTGAGATAAAAAAGGTTGAAAAAAATTACTGTGAAGACACAAGAGGAACAAGGATCCAGTCAGAAGAAGGAGACAGAGAAATTCAAGAGGCAGACGGCAAAAAAGCAAAGTAAGTGTGCCATTGTGCAATGTTGAATATGACTTAAACTATGTAATCCTCAATGTTACCAAGATAAACGGAGGAAATCTTACCATGGGCACGGTACAGTGCCTCCAGCCTGTAATCCCAGAGCTTTGGGAAGCCAAGACAGGAGGATCACTTGAGGCCAGGAGTTGGAGACTTGCCTGGGAAACATGCTGAGACCCTATCTCTACAAAACAATAAAAATTAAAAAACCCAGCTAGGCATGGCAGCACAAACCTATAGTACAAGCACTCAGGAGGCTGAGGTGGAAGGCTTGCTGGAGCCCAGGAGTTCAAGGCTGCAGTCTGCTATGACTATGCCTGTGCATCTCAGCCTGGGCAACAGATTGAGACCCTGTTTCTAACATAAGATCGTATCAGTTGACACGGGAAGCACTCTACAAAATTCTGACATTCACTGCAAAAACTCTCGCAACTAAGAGAGAGGAATTATTTAATTTCATCAAAAGCATCTACTAAAATCCTACAGCCAACATCACACTGAGTGATTAAAGACTGAATATGTTCCGTCTAACATCAGGAATGAGACAAGGATGTGTGCTCTCATCATTCCTCCTCAACATGTACTGAAGTGCTAACCACTAAAATATGTCATGGAAGGGAGGGCAAGGCCTACAGAAAGGAAAACAAGAAACACAGCTACCTCCATTTACACATGACATGACTATCTATATAAAAAATTCAAAAGAATCTACCAAATAAAAACAAACAAACAAATAAAAACCCACTCCTGGCTCTAATAAGTGAGTTCATTAAGGTTGCAGAATAAAAGAGTAATGACAAAAATTAAGAGTACTCCAAAGAAAATACGTAGATATACACTAAAGAAAACACACACAATAGCTATGTATTGAAAAATATAATGATGTTGAAAGAAATCAAAAAAGATCTAAATAAATCAAGAGATATACCACGTTCAGAGACCGTTATGACTCATTGTAGTAAAAACATGTTTTCCTCACACTAATCAATACTTTAACACCATTGCTATTAAAATCCCAGGGAAGTTTTAGGGGATATAAATGAGATCATAAAATTTATGTGGAATAGCACAGCTGCTTAAATACCTAGAACAATCATGACAGAAGAAGCAAGTGTAGAATCAGTCTACCAAATATTAAGACTTCCCGTACAGTATTCAGACAGTGTCATATCAGTAAAGAGAAAAGCCTCAAAATCAATGAATAGACAAGAAAACTCAAAAATAAACCTATGTAAATATTCTCACTTCTTATTTGATAAAGACTTACATTAATAGAAAGATGGCCTTTTCAACAGATGTAACTAGAAACCCACGGGCCAAAAAAAAAAAAATCAACCTATACCTCGTATCTCATACAAAATTTAACTCAAAATGAATCATCTATTTAAATTAAACATGTAAAGCATCTATTTAAATTAAACATGTAGAACTATAAATAACGGTTAGAGACACACAGGAGAGAATCTTTGAAATACAGGGCTAAGCAAAAACTTCTGAGACTATATGGATATTAAGAGCATGACCCACAAAAGGAAATAAAGCCTAACTAAAACTAAAAATTTTAGCTCTCAGGAAACCCGTAAAGACAAAGTCACAAAGGATAATAAAACAAGTTATGGACTTACAAGCCACAAACCCAACAAAGGACTACTATTTAGAATATTTAAGGAATCCTCAAAACTCAACAGGAAGAACAAAAAAAGTCCAATTAGAAAAGAAAATAGGCAGAAGATATAAATACACATTTACCCAAAAAGGACATACAGGTAGCAAAGGAGCACCTGGAATGTCACTCAACATCATCTACCCAGGTAAGGCCGGGTGTGGGGGCCCACGCCTGTGATCCTGGCACTCTGCGAGGCTGAGGTGAATGGATTGCTTGAGCTCAGGAGTTCCAGACCAGCCTGAACAGGAGCGAGACCCATCTAGACTAAACAAATAGAAAGACTAGCCTGGCATTGCACCTATAGTCCCAGCTACTTGGGAGGCTGAGGAAAGAGAACTGCATGAGCCCAAGAGTTTCAGGTTGCTGTGAGCTATGACACCATCACATTTTACCAATGGTGTAAAAGTGAAATTCTGTCTTTAAAAAAAAAAAATTTACCCATGAGGGAAATCCAAGTTAAAACCACCATGAGATATCACTGCATACCCATCAGACACCAGAAAGATAAAGTAAAAGACAGCATGAAAATCAAAAACTGGCACAGATGTGGAAAAACCAGACTGCTCCTATGTTGCTATAGGAATGTAAAATGGTACATCCACTCTGGAAACCTGCAAAACGGCATCTGCAACCACCAGACTAACCAGCAACTGCACTCTCGGACTTTATCCCAGAGAAACTGAAACTTAGGGTCACTCAGAAACATTAACATGAATGTTCACAACAGCTTTATATGTAATAGCCAGAAACTGGCACCAGTCCAGATGTCCTCCCACAAGGAAAAGGTTCAGCTGGGGCACGTCTGTTCTTTGGAATATTACTCAGTAAGGGAAAGGAACAAGCTACTTACACACCCAACAATGTCGATGAATCCCTGGGTATTACAATGAGAGAAAAAAAAAAAAACACCCAGTTTTTCAAAGATTAAATACTGTATCATTCCATTCAGATAAGGTTTAAGTGACAAAAGTTTTAGAAATGGAGACACATGAGGGGTTTCCAGGAGTTACAGCTGGAAGGAGGGAAGGAGGTTTCTCTAACAAATGGGAAAATGTGAGGGATGCTTATGGTACTGGAACTGTTCAACATCTTGACTGCAAGGGTGGATACATGAACCCACACAAGTGAACTGCTTAGAATTCACATATATGGACACACAAATGAGTACAAATTAAACTCAGGAAATCTGAATAACATCACTAAACTGTATGGACGTCAATATACTGTGATACACCATAGTTCTATAGAATGATACTTTTGGGGAAACAGGTAAAGGCATATAAGGGATCTCTCTGTATTATTTTGTATAACTGCATGTGAGTCTGTACCCTCAATAAAAATTTCAATAAAAAAAGAAGATAAAGGCTCCTGCCCAGGACAGAGATGTTGTATGGTGGGTCCCCTGAAATATAAATGGTATCACTTTCAAATGTATCAAAGAGAACCAGAACCAGACAAGCCTTCTTCATCTCCAGCAAAAGGAGACCAGTAAGCACTACATTAAAACTATTCACATCACTAAATGCCAAACTTCATTTTTTATCAATTATTTCATCCCCACTCCCAATAAGAACTGTTTTAAAACTGCTACGAAGAAGCCCAATAATCAAATTTAGAAACACAAAACTTGACTCCCTAAAGTAAAATGTCCTCTTGGTGATATTTTCAAAGTCAAAAGGCAGCCTCCTGTGTCTTAAGACATGTGGATAATTGCCTCTTGGTTTGTAAGGTCAAAATCCTACACATTTATATGCACAACATGTGATTTTACAAGCTAGGAAAACTGGGGCAAATCATTAGCTGAACTGTAAACTTAATCACTAGCAAGGCAGGCCGGCAGAGCTAAAGAAAATTAAAAGGACAGAAAGAAGAGCATTTTCATTCTGACGAAGGGACTTCTCTCTGTTGCTGAGTAGAAAGCATAGCTGCCTTCCACACATGTGAAAGGTGCAAAGTTCAGCTCTTTGAGGCCATTTTCCCTACAAGTACAATCCAAGAACTACCCCACAGCAATCACTCTGTAGAGTCCTTGGCTCCTGCCCAGACCAATTAAGTCACAATCATGCTCAGAAAGAACCACTCTGACAGTATCAAGTGACTCCCACATACACAAGAGCTCCCAAACCCTTGTCGAAATACTTAACCTGTTTACAATTTAGAGCTATCTCATACAGAGTAGTGGTTTCCAAAAGGGACGACGTCTATCCCCTGGGGACATTCAGTAACCTGTGTCTGGAGACATATGGTTGTCACAACTGTGGGATAGAGGGGCCAGGGATGCCACTCCACATTCAAAGATGTGCAGGATAACCAATTCTCTACAACAGAAAACAATGGGCCCAAAATGTCAAAATGTCAGTGGCACTGAGGCTGAAACTCCCCAACATAAAGGGTCTCTTGCATGGACTTACCAACAGGATCAGTAACATAAAATAACCAATATGAGAACAACATTAGTAACTTAGATCTACTACATGGAGATGACCTCCAAGGGCAAAAGTAGCTGCTACTCTCTTGATCTTCTTAAGTCTGATTCAGCATGAGGAAGATTTTCTTTGTGACCACTATGTTTTAAGAGCATAAATTCTGGAACCACAAAGCCCAGGTTGGAATCCCAATTTTGACACTTCACTTGGTGACATTAAGCTAGGCAATTATCTTTGGTAAATCTCTGTTTATTAACTGTAAAGGGGGATTAATAACCCTCCTTCACTCTAAGAGCTGTTAGAAAAATGAAAATAAATAAGATGTGGCTGTCACAGACCATCACACAGATCTTTAGATAGCACGTATGCTTTGTGGTTATTAATAAACTTTCTCTCATTCTCACTCCAGTCTTTTCATTTCTCAGCTGCCAATGGAGTAAACTTTTCAGAGACTCCTCTTTTTCAGATTACATTTAGTAATCACTCTTTTCCCTAGGTTCTGTTCCTCCAGCACCAGATGAGAGCTGACCATTTCTAACTGGCCACTTGGTTTCTCTGTAGATACCTATACCAGCATCTCTATCAACCACTAACACCCTCATATCAGGGATAAATTTGAAAAATGAGGAAGCCACCATTCCTATTAGGCAAGTAAGCAATATACCCAACTGACACGAAAGAACTGTTTAACAGATATATTCTTTAAGAGTTCTTTGTATAAACAAAATGGTTTTTTGGTCCCTAACCATACTAACTAGATGCCCCAATTCAGGAATTCTACTCCACAAATACTTATCATATCCCATGGACTGCTTGGCTGTTCTGAGCATTAACATAAAACAGTGAATACACAATCACAGCTCCTGTCCTCAGTGAAGTCACGGTTTAAAAAGAAACATTTGTTCCCAAAAACTAGGGAAACCAAGTAGATGAGGCGGGTGGGATCTCTATTAAAGGAAATACCAGCCAATCTTTAAATGGATCTTCACACAAGCCATCAAAACCAGGCAGGCAGCTAAAATACAGGAGTTAAGAACACAGATACTAAAGCCAGATTATAGCTCTTCCACCTACAATAAATATAACCTAATCATGTTGAATCTAATCTGCTCCAAATGCTAAAAAGGGATATTAACATTGCCTACTTCATGAGGTTCTTGTGAAAATTAAATTAGTTATTGCAGTTAATGCAGTTGAACAATACCCGGTGCTCAATTAATGATGGTGATTCTTATTCTTACAAGCAAAGGAATTGGAATCTCACAACCTCACATACTGCAAATCTTGATTGTTCAACAAGTCTACTTGTTCTACAAGTCAGAAGCTTGTAGATACACTCGCTTTCCCAAAATATGCTACCTCCTAAAACCTTGATAAAGTTCTTAAATTTTCCACCCTCAGAGAACTTCAATTAGAACTTCCTCCTGTATCACATATGGCTCCCAGAAGCGTTTACCTGCATGTCAGCAGGAGTTGATGATACATGGATCCCATCGAGATAATAGTCTGAATGTGAGCACATCCCTCAACCCCTGTGCTAGAGCCTGGGAATGATGTTTTGATTGCACCAAGTCTGACTTATTCTGTACTATACCTTCTCTTTGGTAACTGAAGTTTAATTATTAGCCAGCCTAAACCCTTAAGATGGTCTTACTGAAAACTAGAAAAAAGGGCCAGAAACAGTGTCTCATGCCTGTAATCCTAGTACTCTGGGAGGCCAAGGCAGGTGCGTTGCTTGAGTTTAGGATTTTGAGACCAACCTAAACAAGAGTGAGACAACCATGTCTACTAAAAAAAAAAAAAAAATACCAGCCAGGCATTGTGGTGGGCACATACAGCCCCAGCTACTTGGAAGGTAAGGCAGGAGGATCGCTTGAGCTCAAGTGTTTAAGGTTGCTGTGAACTATGATGCCATGGCACTCTAACCAGGGTGACAAAGTGAGACTCTGTAAACGCACCCCCTCCAAAAAGAAAAACTAGAAAAAAATGTGCCTAATTTTTTATTTAATTTAGTAACATATGTACCTACTGCTCGGCATGGTAACGTATGTACCTACTGCTAGTGCTATACCTATAGTCCTAGCACTCGGGGAGACCTAAGTGGGTAGATCGCCTGAGCTCAGCAGTTCAAGACCAGCCTCAGAAAGAGTGAGACTGCATCTCTAAAATGTAGCTGGGCATTGTGACAGACATCTGCAGTCCCAGCTACCAGGGAGGCTGAACCAAGAGACTCACTTTGAGCTCAGGAGTTTGAGGTTGCTGTGAGCTGTGGTGCCACAGCACTCTATCTACCGAGTATGACAAAGTGAGATTGTATTTAAAAAAAAAAAATGTACCTATGGATAATCAATCAAAGTGGCCCAAGTTCCTGCATTACAATTGCATAGCATCTTATTTGCTCCTTTAGTTGGTTAGATTAGAAAATGTTCCACAGTCTCTGAGATACACAGGATCATCTGTAAAATGGAGATAACAGTATTAACTACCTCACAGAGCTGCTGAAAAGACTGAATGAAAAATCTTTCTTCAAAATAGTCCAGTGCCTAGCACCATATCAGCACTTAGTAAATCTGAGCTATTATTATTTTCATCATGGAAGCTATGAAATTAAAGATTATCTGCCTTAACACTGAAAAAAATTATCAGTCGGTATTAATAACAATTTAGTGATCTCACACAAATACTCTTTGAGAAATGCTAACTTCTAGGGCTGATACTTGGGTGGATGAACATCTTACAAAGACTATCTTCATTAAAGTAAACAACTGACTCTTCCCATAATAAGTTAAAGGGTCAAAGGGTTTCAGTAAGCATCTGGTATAATGATTTACAAAACACATTAGTCTCTCTTTAGCAATCTAAGAGTATCTGCCTTTTCTAGTTTATAATCAATTATCTGATTATCTCCCCTATTCAGTTACCCCATATGCTTTCTGCAAAGTTAAGTATCTTCCTCGACCTTGAACTTCATTCTCTGAATCCTGTCTTTGTTCACCATCATTAGGTGATAGCCAGGTTCACTCACCAAAAAACAGCCGTGATGAACAGTTCTCTGAAGAGCTGTCCCACTAGCAGACAAAAATTAAATGGTTTACACACAGATGACCCCCATGCAGACTCACAGGGGACTCAGGAAAAATGGTCTCTCAAGAGACAGATTTGAATTAGCCAAGATCAACTGTAGAATAAAATGGAAGATGAGAAAAGTCTCTGAGATTAACTTTTTAAAGATTTTAAACAGATAAAACATCGGGAAAAAACAAAAAACAGTTCCAATCGATAAAACATCCTATTTCTAAGAACCCAGTGTAATATTAAATTCATCAAAGTTTGCAAAAGTACTTACTAATTATAAAACAAAGAGCTATCTTTTCATACTGATGTAAAGTAACACTTCCAACTTATTTGTGGAACACTCCTCAGTCTCTCTCACACGTACATAAGTAATGTCTTCTGTCAGAGACTGAACGGCAGGTGGGAACTGCCCACATGGTCTCAAAGGGTGAGTAGGGGGGTTCATGTCAAAGCTAGAGGCTGGAGGAGGGCTCAGGTTGGATTTAGATCTTTATAATATGTCAATTTTTATTCTAAAAATTCTTTCTCAAATTCACACATTTGAGATATAGACTTGATTTCAACACCCTGCATGTTTAGAACAAAAAGGGGATGGAAAGTAGTAAAGTAGCTATTTCAAGGAATGTCTGTAATCTCGTTGATGCCAAAGCTTCCCGGAGTCCTTACTCAAAGACAGCAGCGTTACTGAGTTGGGACCTGGAAAGAAAATCGACAAGGTGTGTCCCAGAGTGGTAGTTTATCCTGTAATCCTAGCAATCTCGGAGGCCCAGACGAGAAGATTACTTGAGCTCAGGAGTTTAAGACCAGCATCAGCAAGAGTTAGAACCCATCTCTACTAAAAATAGAAAATTTAGACAAGCATGGTGGTGGACACTGGTAGTCCCAGTTACTTGGTAGACTAAGGAAAGAGGATCACTTGAATCCAGGAGTTTAAAGTTGCTGTGAGCTATGATGCCACAGCACTCTACCTGGACAACAGGGTGAGACTCTGTCTCAAAAAACAAACAAACAAACAAACAAATAAACAAAAACTAACAAAGTCTGACCATGAAAAGACTAAAAAAACGCTTTCGGCCGGAGATGCCATCTTTCAGTAATTCACCAAAATGACGAACACAAAGGGAAAAAGAAGAGGCACCCGATACATGTTCTCTAGGCCTTTTAGAAAACATGGAGTTGTTCCTTTGGCCACATACATGCGATCTACAAGAAAGGTGATATTGTAGACATCAAGGGAATGGGTACTGTTCAAAAAGGCATGCCACACAAATGTTACCATGGCAAAACTGGAAGAGTCTACAGCGTTACCCAGCATGCTGTTGGCGTTGTTGTAAACAAACAAGTTAAGGGCAAGATTCTTGTCAAGAGGATTAATGTTCGTATTGAGCATATTAAGCACTCTAAGAGCCGAGATAGCTTCCTGAAACATGTGAAGGAAAATGATCAGAAAAAGAAGGAAGCCAAAGAGAAAGGTAGCTGGGTTCAACTGAAGCGCCAGCCTGCTCCACCCAGAGAAGCCCACT